>JAVJIF010032030.1:0-218153 GCA_038442645.1 Agave tequilana
AATTTTTCTCCCCCTTTATGAAATAGCAATAAAAATAATACATAAGCTTGTATAAAATACCAATTGAAAAATAATTGACATTAAGAACTCAATCAAGCTTAGTAAGAAAAAATTTGTGTTGAAAAATATGGCATATATGTTTAAAGCATAAGAAAAATATTTATATGTATATATCATAGTAAAACAATTTAGATATGATCCTTACAAAAAAAATATGAGTACACAAAAAGAATTTTCATTGAAATCATGTATATCCATACCTACCAACCTATTCATGCACATGTTTGAAAAATAAATAATAAGGTACATAAGGCATGGTCACCAAACCATCCGCCCTTAGGTTAGTAGGAGTTTTCAAAAATAAGAGTTTAAAAATAATTAACATATTTGAAAGTTAACAATTGAAGAACCACGAAACTAGTTTTATGATAATTTTAAAAATTAGTACGAAATCCATCTAGTAAGGAATAAAACAAATATAAATTCCATAATATATGAAAACTACACGAGAATCGACACTCAAAAAATCGATAAAGCACATATAGTTCTCATGAATCAAAACTATGAGAAATCACAAGATATATAGAGTGTACAAAAATTATATAATCGACAGAATCATGAAAATAAGGCATTGAAGCTCAATTGAAATGAAATCATCAAAACTTCAAAAAAAATTATTTTTATCAAAAAACAAACTTCAAGATATATGTATGTTTTGTCGAAACTAAAAGTATACATACGTATCCCAAATATAAACGAGTCCATAAAAGAATATTGCATGAAAAGCAAGTGACTCTAAGATATACATGTATATCTATTAGTTATAGACAAAATTGACATATTCATGAAGCTAAATACAGTTTTATGAAAACATATACAAAATTAGGGAATATAAGTTAAGATGCAAGGATCGTCAAAATAAGGTTATACAAATACATCTAATGGGTACAAATGAGCAATAAAGTACAAACACATGATAATCAAATGTGGCTCACTAGTTCTACAAACACAAGTTTTAATGGCAATAACATCCTAATAAGTAATCGACACATGAAGTGCAAAAACATAAACAAATATGATCATTAGGTTAAATTCACGTGTTTTAAAACTAGGATATACACAATATAGCTAAACTAGGGGGAGAACACAAAAATATAAGTCCATATGAATATGGGCGTATCTCAAAGACTATATATATATACACACATGTCTAATAACATTGCATTTAACATAATGAATATTGAAAACTGTAATATCCCCTATTATAAATACCATATTAATATTTTCTACCTATTATCTTATTATTATTAATTAACTTGATTTAGTATCATTATTAGTATTATTATTATTTATGACTTGTAGACTCTTATTGCTTATATATTTAGTTATTTTAAATTATTATTAATGGTAGTATTTTTACCAAGTATTATTAGATAATATTTTTAATGTTGATAATTTTATTATTATTATTATTACTGCTATCTCTTTTTAATTATTAGTATTTATTATTATTGTTACTATTATGCATATCTTTTCCTTTTCCTAGCCCATAACCTATTACCATGAGATCCTTACCCATTAACCCAAAACCCAATACTAATCCTAATCCTAATCCAAATTCTATCTTATCAAATCTTTTCATAAATCTCAACTAATCCTGATCTAAATCCCAACTATTAAATCAAACAATTTAAACCCAACATAAATTCTGATTTCTAAAATCCCTAATAATCTATAAGAAGCCTAAACTACTTCTTTTTCTACCTCCAAAGAAAAATCATGACCAAACTCTCCCCCTCCTTCTTTCTTTTTCTCCTCAAGTGGAGCATGAATAAAAGGGATCTTGAAGTGTAGAAATTGAGAAACATGATAGGGAGATCAAAACCAAGTAAGTAATTATTTTTAAAATTTATTTGATATAAAGAGTTTATTAAAAATCATGTTTATACCATGATCTCCATGAATTTTTTTTATACATCAAAACTCAATTTAAAATCCAACTAAAATACATGTGAAGATCAACCAATTTATAATTTAATTTACATATTTTTTGGAATTTTTTTACAGCAAAAGATTTCAAAAAAATTTTAAAAAAATCCAAAAGATTGGCCGCTGCTCTTGGCTTGTTCGCTGGCCAGGCCAGGGCTGGCCTGGCCTGGCCCGGACCGACCTCCTGGGCCACAGCAGGGCCCCAAGGCCCTGTTGAAAAAAAAAAAGAAAAGGAAAAAAAAATCTCGGACCAGGCCTGGGCCTCGCCTGGCCCGGGTCTGGCCAAGCTGGGCTGTATGGGGAGCCAAGGAAAAAAGGAAAAAAAAGAAAGAAAAGAAGAAGAAAGAAAGAAAGAAAGAAGAATGCATATTTAAAAAAATAGTTAAAAATATCAAAAAGAAAGGGAGAAAAATATTATAATAGTTTACAAAACTTCTACTTTCTATGATAAAAATTTTAGACTAATTCCAACATAAATTAACTCAAATCACCCACTTTAAAACTATTTATCATTTTCTCTTAATGGTAAATTCAGATCCATTAAATATTTTAATAGTTTAAAGCCTACTAAAATTCTAACAAAAATTACAAATTAGTATAAATTAAATCTATTAGATTCAGTAGACTCAGAGAACCATATTCTCAAACCCAAACTAATTAATCAAGATTAAAATCCCTTATAACTCCCAAGTAAAATATCCTTTTAAAAATCTAACAATTTCTATTGAAATAATTTATGTAGATTTATCAGGGCCTTATGATTTCAGTGCTTTAGACTTGAGATCGAGTTCAAGTGAGTGTTTCTTTCTTTATGAAATTTTATTTAATTTTATCGTGAGTCTTTTTTTCTTTGTTTAATTTATTTAATTTCGTTGTGAGTGTTTCTTTTTTTATGTAATTTTATTTAATTCTGTCGTGAGTGTTCTTTCCCCTTCAGTTAAACAAAAATTTTATAATATATGATTTTATATTGTTATGTAATTATATTATAAAATTTACTGAGATGATATTTGTGAGCGTTTGCTCTTGTATTGCTTCTTTATTTATTGTTGTCAGTTACCTGTATCATTTCATGTGATCATCTGACTTATTTTACTAGTGTGATTACATGTATTCCTTCATGAGACCTCGGTGAGTGCTCATCCTATTTAATTAGTTCATATGAGTATTTATCAATATCATTACATGTGTGGAGGATTATTACTTTGATTCTAAGCTAGTTGTCATACACCTTAGACTATGACTTAGATTGATCTTGAAATTGGTCTGATTCATAATTGTAGAATTATTTGAGGTGGTTATCAGACATTTATTTTTGATGATATTTCAGACAGGAATTTATTTGGACTATTAGAACGGATTGTATACCAGACTAGTGACAAATACTAGGTTACACATTTTAACATAAGTGGTCATGATACCAGTTATATAATGTTTAAAGCTTTGTTCTTGATATTGATTATTCTGTTATCTTTCATTTCAGCTATCATGTTGTTATTGCTTGCATTGTTATTATGCACGAACACATTTCCCTTTACACACACTCATTAGGTCGCTTCTAACGACCCCGAATTCGCACGTCCAGGATTTTTGGATACCTTATATTGTTTAGGTGTTCGTGTGATTGTACGCTTCATGATCGGTCACATATATTGCATATATATTGTCACATTACCATGTTTATTATCTATAAATTCTATAAATAAGTCTTATTTTTCTTTAAAGTACATGCCCATCGCTAAAAGAAAAGGAAGAGAAACGAGCCCAAAAGCCTATCAAATTCTGATTTAATTCAGAATAAATTCGAAATCAAGAAATCAAAGCAGATCTTGGTAAATCAGAGAGGTTGAAAACCGGTTAAAATGAATCTTCCCAAATTAAGTAGTAAAGCCAAAAACCAAAGGCCGTTTCGTCAAATCCAGGAGCTGTAACGGGAAAACCAGCAGGAGATAAAGCCATATCGCTAAAGCAGAGAGTTCCTCCAACCAGGTGTCGCCACCTGGCCACACCATGGCCGCAGAAACGCGGCCAAAGCCGCGTTTTTGCGGCTTGGTTAAAGTGGTTGGGGGAGCGTTTGCTCCGCCAATCTTCTTATGCCCTCTCCCTTCTGGTTTTTCCCTATAAATATCATTTTTGAAAGAGAAGAAGGGAGCGAAGACTAGGATTAAAATTCTTGTTTATTTTTTAGGATTTTAGGAGTATTGTTAGATAGTTCGGAGAAGTTGTATCTTCTCTTTTATTTCTCAGTTTAGACCAGAAAGAGAGAAGAGTGGAATTGAGTGTGTAATTCATCATTGAAGTGACAATCAAAGGAGCTTCAACTCGCTTATTCAACTCGACTCAAATTCGGTATGTTTATGTTTGATTTTCATTCTCTTGTTTGTTTTTCTTTCATCATGAGTAGCTAAATCATTTTCTGGGCTCACTATAATCTCTTCTACCTCCTCTCTCTCGATTGATTTTTATGAAAGTAACTCTTTTGAATCAGAAAAATACCTGAGTTAAACTTCGTTCTTGAAAGCACATGAGGATGTCTTTATTTTAAACTTGGACTTTCAAAGCACAAATCTTTTTAAACTATTTTTATTCCATACTTTCTTCTTCGCGCTTGATGGTTTAACATTCTCTTTTTAATGATGTGTTAAGAAAGGGCTTAAGATTTAAATCAAAACCATCTTATTTGTTTTACTTGGACATTAAAATCAACTAAAGGTTTTTGCCTATGATAAAAGTGATGCACCCAAATGTTCTTGAGATAAGTATGTAGTTGAGTAGAAAATTAGTGAGCCCGGATCCTTTTCATAATTTAAATCACATAACTCTCAAATCATTTTCTAAAAGATCATCTTCTCCAAAGCCTTTTCCAAATTTTAAATTTTTCTTTAAATCACTTTCCTTCTTCCATTCTCTTTTCAACTAAAAAACAAACACCATTCTTTGCTTTCTAAACAAAAAACACCGAAAACTTTCATCGCATTCCTCCTCATGAACACGACCCGTTAGCCCAAAGCTAGACGGTAATTCTTTTCACTTTCATTTCAGAATCAAATTTTGGCGCTGTTGCCGGGGAGGAAACGGTATAATTATTTTCTAACAAGTTTGGTATCTTGTTTCAGGGACGTCAAGATTCAGATTTAGCACTCAAGCTTTACAGGAGAAGACTTGTTATTCTGTGCCCATACTCTCGAAAGTAGGAAACATAATTTCAAGAAATTGCAGCGCAAGTTTGAAAATTTGTGGACTACTAAAAAACTCTTTTTTGCAGGACATACCGCTTTGCAAAAATACAGTTTTTGTGTATTATTCTTGCTATATTTGATATTCACACTCCCTGTTTTTAATCCAACAGTAATCTGAGTGATTGTTAATTGCCTAAAAAATGTTTAGACTTACATTCTAGGCATTTGTCTAATTACGTTTCTTTTACATTTACTGTTGAAGATAGTTGGAGACAAGGTATGTATGCATAGTATATAGTTAGGAAACATACTTGGGTGATATTTGCTTGTGAATGTTACTTTTCTATATCTTGCACACTTTGCACAATCAATTCTAAGGGAAAAACCCAAATCAAGATAATGTGGGGAAGTCATTACCCTTCCTTAACCCACAAACCATCTCCAGGCACGCACAACCTAAGCCTAAGTAAAATTTAATAGACGTTGGCCTTAAGGACATCTCGAACTCACTAGGAGATTATTCTAAGGGGAGAGTGTTAGAACTTGCTTTTGATGATACATTTGTGAAGCCATATCATTGGAGCTCTATCTTACAAGCTTATTCAAGAGTTCTACATGATCAAGACTTCCCAAAGTGAGTGTCTATGAATGTGTATTGTATTGATTATTAGTATGTTAAAAGCCTTGGAATACACATACACATCTAGTCATATTAGTCGACTTATAGACTTGACTAGTCGACTAATAACAACTATAGTCGACTAACCCTTTAACTATAGTCGACTTAGTTTGCCTCCAGATGCATACCAACTTTCTGTTTCTAACTTGCATGCACTATTAGTCGACTTGATAGTCCTTATAGTCGACTAATATTTGGCCTAGTCGACTAACAACTTATTCTGGTCGACTAGTTTCAGTTTCCAGAAACTTGTTTTTTGTTTCAATCATGTCCTAGTCGACTTGGCCCATTTATTAGTCGACTAACCCAGTCTAAATTGCCTACTCTAGTCGACTAACCCCCAACCCCTAGTCGACTAATAACAGTTTCTGACTGTTGAATAGTTTCTGTTTTCTAGTATTTTATCTAACGTTTTAATATTCAAATTTGTCCTGATAACTACCCTAACCGACCCTAACTGACTATAGATTTCAGCTATAAATAGGTATGTTGTCCTAGGCTAAAAACACCAATTAAAAATCAATAGTTTTCTGCCCAAAAACTCTGTTAAAAATTTTGTTTTTCAGAAAATTGTTTCCACTTTTAGTTATTCATTCAAATTCCTACTCTATAGTGAAGATTTCTGAGAGTCCACCTATAAGAGCCCTTGTCCACGATCACATACAGATTCAAGGCTTATAGGATTAATTGTAATCACTCAAAGAGGAGCATTGTACAAGAGCGTCTTCGGGTTGAAGAGAGTTTGTACAAGGTGTTGTGGTCTTCTTGGTTGTAAGAAGAGTTGTACACATTTGACAAAAGGGATTTGTTAAGTGGTGTGCAAGGTGTTGATTTTGGATGTACAAAGTCAAAGGATAAAAGAAAATCTCAAGCGGGTGGCTTGGGGACTGGATGTAGGTCACAAGGACCGAACCAGGATAAATCACTTGTGTTTGCGTTTGTTATCTTTTCTGTAATTTAATTTCCTTACTTGCAAGTTCTTTATATTTAACACTAATATCTTTGTTTTAGTGTTGATGTATATTTTATATCCTACAATTGGCATCATCTCGGGACCAACAATTGGTATCAGAGCCCTGCATACCCTATCAACAACATACAAGGATGGCAACGGAGTTTCCTTCATCACAATTCAAAGAAGGACATTCTACACAATGTCCACCGCTATTCGATGGATCGAACTACAACTACTGGAAGTGTAGAATGAAGATCTACTCACAATCGATCAACTACGAACTATGGAATATAGTAGAAGCAGCGTACACCAAACCGACTACCAATTACAACGCTTGGAGTGATGATCAAAAGAAGAATGCGAACCTTGATGCCAAAGCAATGAATGCTTTATTTTGTGCCTTAACCAAAGAAGAATTCAACCGTGTGTCAACAGCCACATCTACAAATCAAATATGGCACATACTACAATAACACATGAAGGTACAAATAAGGTTAAAGAGTCTAAAATTTCTTTTCTTGTTCACAGGTTCGAACTCTTCAAAATGATGGAGAACAAAATAATTTTAGAAATGACAACAAGGTTCACCGACATAACAAATTCCTTAGCATCCCTTGGAAAGGAATACACCCAAGTCGAAAAAGTTCATAAGATCCTTCGTGCACCCACCCCAGATTGGGAGAAGAAGACAACTGCAATAGAAGAAGCGAATGATCTCTCAACAATGTCATTAGAAAGCCTTATTGGCAATCTAATGGCATATGAAGTGCAATTCGAAGACAGAAAAAAGGATAACAACAATCTCTCTCAAAGAAGAAAGAACTTGCCTTCCATACATCCTCAGACACGGACAATTCAGATAACGATGAAGAGGAGATGGCAATGCTTTAAGAAAATTCAGAAAGTTCTTGAAGTAAGGTAAGTTTAAATGTTTTAATTGCAATAAAACAGGTCATATGAGGAAGGATTGCCCATTGCTCAAAAACAAAGATAAATTCAAGAGCAAAAAGTTCAGAAAGAAGAAAGACTACCAAGCATCATGGGAAAATAGTGATTCCTCTTCCTCTGATAAAGAAGAAGCCACTGAACATGCCAACATCTGTTACATGACGTTAGAAGAAGATGAGGTATAATATACTGAACTTTTAGATGCATTTCATGAATTATACAATGATCTTAAGAATGAAAAGATAAAGAATAACATTTTGTCAAAGAAAATGAAAAACTTATCAAAGAAAATTCTTGTTATGCTTCTCAAATTTCTTCTATAAATTCTCAAAAAGATGATTTTAAAAAAGTGATATCATCATTAAAAAAGATAATGAGAATTTATTACAAAATAATGTTTTATTGAAAAGAGAAATTATGTCTTTAAATGAAAGAATTTCTGTTTTAGATAAAGACATGTCAATTTTCAAAATGAAGTATGAAGAGATTTTGAAAAATGTGACTAAATTTAATCAAGGAAAAGAAAAGTTAAATGATTTGTTATCATATCAAAGATGTCACATAATCATTATGGTCTTGAATTTTTTGAAAAATCTACATATGATAGTAATCCATATAATTCTTTTGTGAAAAGAAATACTGACATTATTTCAAAAAGAATTAAGAACAAGTTCATATGGATTCCTAAAAACTTAAGCATTGTTGATAAAAATACTTATATTGTATCATACATACATGATATATGTAATTCATGAAATTATGTGTATACTAACAGATGAAAACAAAATTCAAATTGGGTTTGGTCTCAGGTTAATGCTTTGATCTTATTATGATTGGTACCATCTAATGTTTATCTTTCAGGTACCATATAAAAAGTTTAATAAGAAAAATATTTCAAACATTTATCATATGTATATATATGTTATGATATATTTTTGCAGGGGGAGAACACATGTTTTTCTATATCTGTTATAACCTCTTTTCTGCAGGGGGAGAACATATAACATATTCTCTGCGGGGGGAGTATTTGTGCACGCAAAGTGTTATCATCAAAAAGGGGGAGAATGTTGGAACTTGTTTTTGATGATACATTTGTGAAGCCATATCATTGGAGCTCTATCTTACAAGCTTATTCAAGAGTTCTACATGATCAAGACTTCCCAAAGAGAGTGGCTATGAATGTGTATTGTATTGATTATTAGTATGTTAAAAGCCTTGGAATACACATACACATTTTAGTCATATTTGTCGACTTGTAGAATTGACTAGTCGACTAATAACAACTATAGTCGACTAACCCTTTAACTATAGTCGACTTAGTTTGCCTCCAGATGCATACCAACTTTCTGTTTCTAACTTGCACGCACTATTAATCGACTTGACAGTTCTTATAGTCGACTAATACTTGGCCTAGTCGACTAACAACTTATTCTGGTCGACTAGTTTCAGTTTTCAGAAACTTATCTTTTGTTTCAATCATGTCCTAGTCGACTTGGCCCATTTATTAGTCGACTAACCCAGTCTAAATTGCCTACTCTAGTTGACTAACCCCCAACCCCTAGTCAACTAATAGCAGTTTCTGACTGCTGGACAGTTACTATTTTCTGGTGTTTTATCTAACGTTTCAATATTCAAATTTGTCCTGATAACTACCCTAACTGACTATAGATTTCAGCTATAAATAGGTATGTTGTCTTAGGCTAAAAATACCAATTAGAAATCAATAGTTTTCTGCCCAAAAACACTACTGAAAAATCTATTTTTCAGAAAATTGTTTCCACTTTCAGTTCTTCATTCAAATTCCTACTCTATAGTGAAGATTTCTGAGAGTTCACCTATAAGAGCCCTTGTCCACGATCACATACAGATTCAAGGCTTATAGGATCAATTATAATCACTCAAAGAGGAGCATTGTACAAGAGCGTCTTCGGGTTGAAGGGAGTTTGTACAAGGTGTTTTGGTCTTCTTGGTTGTAAGAAGAGTTGTACACATTTGGCAAAGGGGATTTGTCAAGTGGTGTGCAAGGTGTTAATTTTGGGTGTACAAAGTCAAAGGATAAAGAAAAATCTCAAGCGGGTGGCTTGGGGACTGGATGTAGGTCACAAGGACCGAACAAGGATAAATCACTTGTGTTTGCATTTGTTATCTTTTCTGTGATTTAATTTCCTTACTTTCAAGTTCTTTATATTTAATGCTAATATCTTTATTTGAGTGTTGACGCATATTTTAGATCCTACAATTGGCATCATCTCCGGACCAACAGGAAGGTGTTAGAATTTGACTCCTGTCAGATCTGTGTCTAGGAAAGGGATTGAGGGGTGAAATCCCAAAGGCTGTTGGTTTGGCCTAATTAGGCCCGTCGTGCGGATACCTCCCACCAATCTTGCCCTAACCTGGCTGATTAGCTTATGGTCAAAATCTGCATTATACCTCTTGTGGACAATCAACCAGTTAGGAGTTGTCTAGGTCAAGGTTACCTTAGAGTAGACTTAGTTGTTTCCTCTTGTTGACTATTGGTGAACTTGTTTGTGATTGTGTTTGTATATGTAAGTGTGGTCAAGAGACCCTAATTCATCTAGGTTAACTAGAAACACATCATCTTCCAAGTTTGAAGCAAAACCAGATTCAGTTATGGCTCAACCGACATCTTTACAGGATAGGCTCTTGAAAAACACCTAGAGGGGAGGGTGAATAGGTGTTAATGCTAATCTAATGATCTTTTTAAACAAGTATGTATGTATGATGCAACCTGTCACTCAAAACAAGAAATTGAAGCCGAATTCCCCGTGAAGGGCTCTAGAACTTCTCCTCTTTGATTCCTCTAGATTATGAGTTGAGGCGCGTAATTGCTTTCTTGTTGAGATGAGTAAAGACCGGAAATGCAAGTATATGAAATGGGTGAAATAATGAAGTGCAAGCAAGAGGTATCACAAGATAGAAATGTAAAGCAATGAAAAGCAATAAGGAAACCAATCGCAAACACAAGGAATTTGTTTCGAGGTTCGAGCCACTGCTCTACGTCCCCGCCTCCACCACCGTGAAGGATTTTCACTAAATCCGCAAAGAGAATTTTCACACCGGAACCTTTACACCCAAGGGGATAACAATTGGTCTACAGAAGACCGGAGTACCCAACTCCCACCAATCCAACCTCTACACAAGAGGGATCTCAACACAAAGAAATACAAGTAACTAGGTGATCAAAACACCACACACTTCTCTCTTACAACTTCTTATAGAGTGGGATGATTTTTGGCTCAAGAAGTGAAGTGAGAAAATTCAGTTGTAAAGAAGTAAAAAGAACTTGAAAACAACTGAAAAACTTTAACCAAGAAAACACTTTAGAAAGTGAGAGCTTGAAAACTTTTCTTTTCTTTTGAAACTTTGAAAACAATAGGAATTTTTCTTGAATTTAACAAGGGACCAATGCCATCTATTTATAGGGATTAGAAAAGATCATTTCTTCATTTAATCTAGGTTAATAGGTCAGGTAATAGGCTCAGGAAAATCAGAGACAGCTGAAAGATACATCAAAACCAAATCCAGAAAACAGATTTCAAGAAACTAGTCGTTGGGGGCTGCTGGCGGCTGTCGGTCGACCGGCCCGGTCGACCGGCAGTCTATCTGGCAAAAGAGCCGTTGGACTCGATCGACCAGTCGGTCGACCGCAGGCTAAACAAAAAAAAAGTGCTTGTTCTGTCGGTCGACTGGCCCGGTCAACCGACAAAACCCGAGAGCAAGGGTCAGTCGGTCGGTCGACCGGTCCGGTCGACCGACAGACGTGTACAAACGTGCACGCCAAAGCCACAAGGCCCGGTCGATCAGTGCGGTCGACCGATCAGGCCTGAAATAGATCCGTCGACCGCCCGGTCGACCGTTGGGCCTGAAACAGTTTTATTATGGGAAAATTTTTGAACTTTGAATAATTTTTAAAATATTTTTAAATGGCTTGATGTTTAAGTAGCATGCTATAAGGGATGATATACATGATTTAAACTAGATGTAAAAATATGAAATATTTTGAGACATGTATATCAATCAAGACATGCACCGAATCAAACTAACCAAAATAAAAACCGTATTTTGAAAAGTGAAAGTGTGTGTGTGTGTGTTTTCTTGAGCCAACTTATCATAACCTCATTCTTTAACAAACTAATCTTACAATGGTTCTTAGATGACTACAAGATCTTCAAATTTGGGCTTCTCCATATGAAATGTTGAATAGCTTGAATCCTTGAACCCGAATTGAGTCAACTTGAGTCAAAAATACCTTCCTTTAGGAAAGAAGACATCTTGAATCCTTAGAACCCTGAAACACACTTAAACACTAAAATATGATTAGTACAAATAACTATATATGTTTTGTAATCATCAAAACTCAAAAATCGGGTGATTGTAACCTTGGGCCAACAATCTCCCCATTTTTAATGATGACAAAATATATGAGTTATTTAACAAAAAAATGGGAAAGTAGCTAGGAGGCTCCCCCTCAAATCATGCTATATATATGAATGGCTATATGAATGAATTTTACAAAAATTCAAAACAAAAAGTAACCAAACAATAACTCAAAATACATAACTCAAAACTCAAAACTAACTTTTTAAACTAACTTTCTCTCTCCCTTTTGTCATACATCAAAAAGGGTAAACATTGTTTGAATTTTTTTTTTTCATGAATCCATAACACAAACATTCAATTCTCCACAAATAAAAGAAAATCTAGTATAGTCTAGTGGTTTTGTAAAAATATCGGCAAGTTGAAAATCGGTAGAAACATAATCAATTTTAATATCACCTTTCTCATAATGATCTCTAAGAAAGTGATACCGAATGTCAATGTGCTTAGTCTTACTATGTTGATTTGCATTTTTAGTCATATGAATAGTACTAGTATTATCACAAAATATTTTAATATGGTCATAATGCAAATCATAGTTAAAGAGAGTATGTTTCATCCAAAGGACTTGTGCACAACAAGCCCCCGCCGCAACATACTCCGCCTCAGCAGTTGAGAGGGCTACCAAATTTTACTTCTTGAAAGACCATAAAACAAGACAATTATCAAGAAATTGACATGTTCCACTTGTACTCTTCCTATCCACTCTACAACCCGCATAGTCGGCATCCGAAAAACTCATCATGGAAAATTGTCCGGTCTTCGGATACCACAAACGCATTTCAATTGTGCCCTTAAGGTATCTAATAATGCGTTATACCGCAATCAAATGGGACTCTTTAGGACACGATTGAAATCAAGCACAAAGACATACACAAAACATAATGTCCGGCCTACTAGCCGTTAAATACAACAAGCTACCAATCATGCTACGATAGAGTTTAATGTCTACATTTGTACCTTGTTCATCCTTGTCAAGCTTTGTGGTGGTAGCCATGGGAGTTTTGCTTGTCTTAGCCCCTTCAAGCCCAAATTTCTTGATAAGTTCCTTCGTATATTTGGCTTAATTGATGAAAATCCCATCCTTCCTTTGCTTGATTTGGAGACCAAGGAAGTAGTTAAGCTCGCCCATCATAGACATCTCAAATTCCTCCTTCATGCATGATTCAAAAGCTTTGCAAAGATTTTCATTAGTAGAACCAAATATGATATCATCAACATATATTTGAACTATAAGTATATCATTTTCAACATGTTTGATAAACAAAGTAGTATCTATTTTTTCTTTATTAAAACCATTCGAAATAAGAAATGAAGAAAGTCTTTCATACCAAGCCCTAGGGGCTTGTTTTAAACCATAAAGAGCTTTGTCTAGTTTGAAAACAAAATCCGGATGTGTAGGATCAACAAACCCGGGGGGTTGTTCAACATACACCTCCTCTTCAATAAATTCATTTAAGAAAGCACTTTTTACATCCATTTGAAAAAGTTTAAAATCTTTATATGAAGCAAATGCAAGTGTCATCCGTATGGCTTCAAGCCGTGCTACGGGTGCAGAAGTTTCCTCAAAATCGATACCTTCGACTTGAGTGTAACCTTGGGCCACTAACCTAGCATATTCCTAACAACATTTCCCGACTCATCCAACTTGTTCCTAAAAATCCATTTAGTACCAATTGTTGGTCTATCATGGGGCCTAGGAACAAGATGCCAAACTTGGTTGCGCTCGAATTGATTGAGCTCCTCTTGCATGGCAAGCAACCAATATGAGTCACCCTCAGCTTCGAGAATGTTCTTTGGTTCAAAATGAGAAATAAATGCATAGTGCCCACAAAGATCATGAAGTTTAGAACGAGTAGTTACCCCTTTTGATACTTCACCTATAATAAGATCCTTGGGATGATGTGGATTGAATCTCCAATCTTTTGGAAGTGGTTGAGTAGTCTCCATTTCAACTTCTTGAACTTCATTTTCTTCATCACCCTTTGGCATGTCTTCAAGAGTAGGTGAGTCCTTCAAAAAAAATTTCTCCATATCTTCATTTAGGGAATCTATTTCTACAACATTCTCAACAAACACATTAGATTCCTCAAACTTTACATGTATAGATTCTTCAATAGTCAAGGATGACTTATTGAAAACTCTATAAGCTTTACTAGTGTTAGAGTAACCTACAAAAATTGCTTCATATGACTTTGCATCAAATTTACCTAAATTATCTTTAGTATTCAAAACAAAACATTTACAACCAAAAATTTTAAAGTATGAAGCATTTGGCTTTCTAGAATAATAAATCTCAAAAGATGTTTTAGAAGTGTTTTTGCATAAGAAAACCCTATTTGATATGTAGCAAGATGTGTTAACGGCCTCGGCCCATAGATAATGAGGGAGACCGTACTCATTTATCATTGTCCTAGCCATCTCTTGTAATGTACAATTTTTCCTCTCAACGACTCCATTTTGTTGTGGAGTTCTAGGAAAAGATAGTTCATGCTTAATTCCATGTTCTTCACAAAAAGTGAGAAAGGGTTGGTTATTGAATTTACCACCTCTATCACTTCTTATTCTTAAAATAGAAGAATCTTTTTCCTTTTCAACTCTTTTCTTAAAGGCTTGAAAATATGAAAAGGCTTAATTTTTGTGTTCTAAAAAGAAAACCAAGTAAAATGAGAGAAATCATCAACTAAAATGAAAGCTAAACGATTCCCACTTAGACTTTTGGTTTATGTAGGACCAAACAAACCCATATGGATCAACTCCAAAGGTCGTGATGTCATGATATCCTTGATTGATTTGAAAGAGGACTTGATTTGTTTCCCAAGTTGGCACGCATCGCAAATGCGGTCCTTTTCAAATTTCAAGCAAGGAATACCTTTCACCATTTTCTTGTTGTTTAATCTAGATAGATGGTCAAAAGAAATGTGGCCTAATCTCCTATGCCACAACCAAGAGTCATCATCGAGGGCTTTCAAACAAGTAGCATTGCATAGCATATTAGACATATCAATCATGTATACATTGTTTTCACGAAATTCGGAAAATATACATGCATTGGATTGTCTATCAATTACACTATATGCTAGGTCATCAAAAATAACATTAAAACCTTTATCACAAAGTTGACTAACACTCAAGAGATTATGCTTGAGGCCATCAACTAAAACAATATTTTCTATTAAAGGATATGTACCAAGTTTAACATTACCAATACCAATGATTTTTCTTTTGGCGTCATCTCTGAAGGTGACGGTGCCACCTTCATGGTATCTTGATAGGGTTGCGAAGTTGTTGATATCTCAAGTCATGTGCCTTGAGCAACCACTATCAAGATACCACCACTCCTTACGTCGTTGGGATTTGGAATGTACCTACATCATTTAACAAATTTGTTGACTTTGGTACCCAAACTTTCTTGGGTCCTTGAATGTTAGTATTCCGAACTCAAACATGATTATGTGATGCATTAATCCTATCATAGCAAAATTTAACCAAAAGACCTTTACAGCCACAATATGTGCATGAAAAAACTTTACCATACATGAATGCATGATGAGTGTGTGGAGTGTGGGCATGTTTAGGGTGCTTAGCATGATGTAAAGGTTGTGATTTATGAACATGAGTATGAATAGCATGTGAATGTTTCTTTGGGACATGTTTCTTAGAAAACATAGCCTCTAGTCTAGTTTTATCAAATTCACATTTTTTCAAAACTACTCCTAATGAATCAATTTTCTTCTTTAACAAGGAAATCTCATTTTCATCAATTTGTAGAAATTTTCCTTTGCAAGAAATTTTATATTCATCAAAATCCTTTTGAGCAGAAGAGAGAGTTGAAAACAATTCATCTTTTTCTTTTGTGAGAATGAAAACTTTGTGGTTAAGTGATTCATTTTCCTTTTTCATTTTCAAGTATTTCTTTTTGAGAAAATTATAGTTATGAGATAGTTCTTCAAAAGCTTCTCCTAATTCATCTATAGATAGTTTACAATCAATGAATGTATCGGGAGTTACCTTGCTTGTGCTTTCATTTGCCATGAAGCACATGTTGGCGGTGTCGACTTCCTCATCGGATTCACTCTCCGAATCCCAAGTAGCCTTTAAAGCTTTCTTTTTGTATGGCTTCTTGGAGGTGGAGGGTTTGCCTTTGTTTTCCAGACATTCCGCAACAATGTGACCCGGCTCCGGCAATTGAAGCAAATGATTTTCTTCTCTTCTTTATCTTACCATCTCCTTCTATTTTGAAACTTTGCCTTGTTGTACATTCTTTGAACATTCTTTACAAGAAGAGAAAGATCTTCATCATCCTCTTCTTCATCATCCTCGTCGGAGTAGGTGGAAGAGCTCTTGAAAGCAATAGCTTTCTTCTTGGGAGGAGCCATCTCTTCTCTTGCTTTTCTTTCCATCTCATGGGTCTTGAGATTCCCAATGAGACCGATAAGCTCCATTTCTTCCTTGTCATTGAGCTCCTTCAAAGTTGTGGCTTTGACTTCCCAAGATGGAGGGACTGCACGGATGATCTTCCTCACTTTTTGATCGTTGTCAATGCCGTCACATAAAGAAGAAAGTCCATTAGTAATCTTTGTAAACTTAGTAACCATATCATCTATGGTTTTATTCTCTTGCATAGAAAAGTTTTCATATTGGGAACGAAGAAGGTCGATTTTTGCCCTCTTTACTTGTGAAGTTCCCTCATGAGTGACAAGTAAGTGAGTCCAAATCTCATGTGCGGATTTGTAATGAATGACTCTAGAAATATCATCGTCATTAAGAGCTTGAAGCAAGGCATAGTGTGCCCTAGCATTAGCGTCAAACTCTTTCGTGGCAATAGCGGACCAAGTGTCCTCATCACCAAGAGGTGCGCTAAATGGTTTGGTCACCGCCTTTGCAACCGGCTCCCTAAGGATTGCAAAAATACGGTCATCTTAACCTTCCATATGGGAAAGTTAAGGCAATCAAACTTGAGTAGGATCTTAATTCCATCGGCCATTTTTACTAAGTGCATGAGGATGAAAAATGAATAGAGTGATTAGCAATATAGGATCTCTCTAAGGTTGTTAAGCCAAGAGCCTAGTGTTGACTGATTTTTCCTGCACACAAAAATTAGAATATTAGATTAAGAATAGATCGTGCGAGGAATCAGTTCTAATCCGCGGTAGCAGGGCTATGCGGGTCGTGATCCTCAAGGAGGGACTGCGATGGAAGCGTTAAGCAAGTTATACTCTAAAGCTTTTATTTTTATTAGTTAAATGGTGGTATTTACAATGGGTGGTAGAAAAGAATATGGAGATGAGTTGTATTTAATCTGCAAAGAAAAGAAAATAAAAGAAAAGGAAAGAAAACTTATCTCTTTAGTCTGCTTGCCGTTTGAACCGTTGCGATGATTTTCCTTTCCTTCGAAGGCGTACAAGCATGGCATATAGGATCGTCCGCCTTCTTAACTATGGAATAAAAAGCAACTAGGGAATAAAAAGCAACTATGAAGACCTGTTCATCGCCATAGGCCATCAAGGTTCCTTCTTCGGCTAGGTATTCTCGAAGCAGATGGATCTCATGGTGGGCAAGACATTAGAGAAAGAAACAATGACATAGAACAAGATTAGAAAAAACAAAGATAAGGCGAGAATAAAGAAACAATGAAACAAGAATAAAAACAAACCAACCTCGAGCAAATTTTATTAACAATGGGGGAAAAATAAAAACTTACACCGATGTCACCTCAGTACAAGTATGATTCCTTCCTCCATGAAAGCATCTCCACTCTCAGTTACAAAATTTACAAAATAAAATCTAACCTAAAACCTAAACCCTAGCTTTTGGCCCTTGGCTTGCCTCTGGACTGTGTACTCTCTGTGTTGCATCTGCAGGGATATTTATAGGTGTTGGAAGATATAGAGTCCTAGTACAACTCTCCCAAAAAGATCTTATCTCCAGAAATTCAAATCTGTCCTGCAACTTCTTATAATGTTGATCGCCGAAATCAGCTTATCTACGGATTGATATAGAAAGTTTGATCAACATAAGAGTTGTAGGTCTTCAAGTCTTCTTTCTGGAGCATCTTGAATCATCGGATTTGCATAACTGTAGCAAAAGTTATGATTTAAACACTAAAACGTGTACAGTCTGAATCCGAATTCTTTGAATTTTTATCTTTGCACTCTCTTTGGCTTTTATCCTCATCCTGCAAGAGTTTAGGGTTGGATAGAAGTCTATCCTTCCCTCATCTTTGATATTTGCAACTTTAGCCCTTGTATATTTGCACTTTGACAATTGATATTTGCACTTTGACTCTTGGGCTTCAAATATGGGCTTAGATCTGGGCTTTTGGGCTCTTTAGGCTTTATTTATTGCTAAAATAACAATTCGAGGCCTGCACACAATAAATTACAAATTATTAATAAATGTGCAGAATTAAATGAATAAATATGAAAATGTGATGGTAAATATGATGATAAAAATGCACTTTCACTACCAATCACACCCCCACACTTATCTTTTTGCTCGTCCTCGAGTAAAAACAAAGAAAAAGAAAAAGTTAATCTAACCTAACTCACTTTCGTAGGAATCACGATTGCACTTAGCACGTGCAACAAGCCGTTAAACCTCTAGGTTACCCTAGGGGACGAGTGTTGTCTCGTGAGGGTTTTCAGCGGATTGCACCCACAAAATCCATAAAAAGGAAAATATTTGAATTATTATTGAAGAGACTAAGTAGTCTATAAGTTTTAGGATCCTCATTTTTATTCATTCTTCAAACCTAGTCTTTATAAAGTCAATTGTTATTCATTTTAGGTAAGGATTAAAATTGAATTTCTAATATAGTCTTTTTCGTTACCAAAAGTCATACGCACCCTTGTGAATCTAGGAATTCCTTAACTTGGACTCTCATGCCTCTTTATTATTTTTATAACATCATCTAATTTTCTTTCGTGTAAGTATCAAGGCTTCTTGAGGCCCTCATACCTAACTAATTGACTATTAGATGTGTTAATATATTTATTTTTTTATTTATTTTTTTTGGCATGTATAACTCATCTAATTTTCTTTCGTATAAGTATCAAGGCTTCTTGAGGCCCTCATACCTAACTAATTGATTATTAGATGTGTTAATACATATATTATATTTCTTAGTCTTCTTAGGCTTTCTAATCCACCCATGTAACGAACTTAAAGTCGATGGCTCCCAAACCGGTCGGCTTTAGGGCACCAGGTGAGAAAACACCCCGCGGACTCAAATTCGAGTGAACTAGGCCCCAAAACTAAGGATTTTATTTTATTTACTCACCTTTAGGCATGAATACTTATGCTTCTTGAGGCACATGTATCAGCTTAATTGGTGATTTTTTTTTCTTTTTTTTCTTTTTTTTTTTTATGAGGCACAAGGTCTTTGTCTTAGAATCCTAGATATGCATTTGGTATGCATATTTCATTAAGGTAAAAATCAAGACTAATTATTTATTCAATTTCTCTCCTATACCTAAAAATTTAAACAATTTATTTATTTTGACCAAGTTTTTAGAAATCCTAATCATGATTTTCCTAATCCTTAAAACTAACTTAGATTTCTTTCAAAAAAAATAAGTCAAAATATTGTCCTTTTTATAATAATTTTTTTTAAATTTTTTTTTTTTTTTTTTAGCAAATTTTGTTAGTGTCTACTTATGTTAGTATGTTAGTAAAGCCCACCCCCACACTTATCTCATGCATTGTCCTCAATGTATGAATGAATGCATATATGCATGAAACAGAACAAGGGAAGGCGGAAGTTACCTTAGGGTGGTGGTTCCGGAGGTGGTCTAATTGGTCCACGAAATGCGGCCCAATCAAGATAACAAATAATTTGGTGAAACCCACCAGAAATTTTCCTTACATAACCCACTAAAATATATATATATAATCATTTTTTAGTATTTCCACCCTATCAAATTTCCAAATTTCATAATAAATTTCAGAGTTAATTGTCTCAACCTCCTTGTCCCAAAATGGAGTATGAAAAGATGGAATTATTGACTTGGACAATATAGGTGCGGGAACGAATACCGACTCAGGAAAAATGCTCAAATCAAGTAAGGGCTCAGGAGTCGGGCTAGGTTCAAGAATTGGGTCCAAGTCAAGAAATTGAAACTCAAGTCCACAATCTTCTTCCCACAATGGAATGTGACCTAATATGGGTGATATCTCTTTACTTCCAATATTAAGGAATTCTAGCTCATCGCCATACAATTCTTCAAAACTAAGGTCAACATCTTCCGTCAGAATTGTACAATCAGTTTCAGAAGTAAAGAGATTGTGAGAATCTAGGTCAAGTTCAATATGATCATCTAAAATGGGTGATTCAATTTCATAATGAATTGGAATAGGATCCAATGTTGACTCGGGAGAAGTGAAATCAGGTGGAGACACTGGAGTCATTATTGGATCAGGAAATAAAATTGAATCATCAAGTGGGAGATCATGATCATATTCATGCTCAAGTTCTATTTCAGGAAAGGAAAAACTTGCCAAATTATCAAGAATTGGAGTTTCGGCAAGTTCAGATGATGGCACTGAAATAGAATCTTGTTGTCCAAAGCAACTTGGTTCGTCGGCTCTAAGAGAATGGTCAGCGATATCAGAATTTGCCGAACTGTAAGAACGCAAAGATTGAACCATCATATCTAAATCATGCTCGCGAGCTAATCTAGCCTGAGTCATGGCTTCAAGCCTCTTTTGGAATTGGATTTGGAAAGAGGAAGTGAGATCGTGATGAAGTTGTGAATCGGTGGACTCACGCATCATCATGTCTAAGATTGATGGTGGTTGTTGCTTGGACTCGTGCATACTCATCATTTCCCCGATAGATGATTTTCTATTCTGAATGGGTGGATCTGAGTATGAATCTTGGGAAGAATGTGGACTAGATGGATATGGAGGACAATTTGGTTGAGAATTAGACTCGGGGGACTCGAAACCCCATGAACTCTGTGACGAGTTGAAATTATTATGGAAATTATAGTCATAAGATGGGGGGTGTGGGTTATACTCATTCGGATAAGACCATTCCGGCACACTAGATTGGTCAAAGTTAGGGTATGCCGGGTTGGTAATATCCGAATAATAGTTAGGGGTGTAATATGGATTAAAATTGGAATTATTCTTATATGCCATATCACACCAACACAAACACAACAAACAAATAAACAAACAAAAAAAGAAAAATTCTAACCTAAGTTAGGGTAGACCTATGACCTAGACGACTCCTAACTGGTTAGACCGTCCACAGGAGGTTGGGTGCAGACTTTGACCACAAGTTAATCAGCCAGGTCAGGGCAAGAGTGGTGGGAGGTTTTCCGTCAAATACGTTCCTTAATAAATAACCACCACACTTCGGGCTTTCGGCCCTCAATCCCCTTCCTAGATACTGATTTGGCAGGAGTCAACTTCCAACACCGTTCCCCCTTAGGATAATCTCCTAATTGAGTCCGAGATGTCCCTAGGGCCAACGTCTACTCTTTTTTAGTTAGGCTTGGGTTAGTGAGTGCTTGGGATATGATTTTTGGCTAAGAAAGGGTGATGAAATCCCCACCTTATCTTGTTAATGGGTTATGCCCTTAAGATGAATTAGTGCAAGTGTACAAGATAAATAGATAAGAATCACTCAAAGCAGAAAATCAACCAAGAGATGAGTCCTATTCTACATGCAATGCGTACGTACCTTGCTCCTCCAGCACTCTTCAACAGTAAATAAAAATAATTGAAAAGACACGTGCCTAATATGCAAACGTCTAATCAAATTTTATTTTTAACAACCAATAATTTATTGTTGAATTATTAGCAATTTACAGGTATATCACAGAACAAATCAGAACAGAGCAGAAAGCAGAATTTTTAACTTGAAGCACCCTGCAAAAATTTGGATCAGTAATTCACCACTGTTGTCGCGTTTCCGCGGCTCTGGCCGCGGATCCGCGGCAAAACAGTGGGTTTTGGTGCTCTGCCTTCGAGGGCAGAGGCACAGAATAGCAATATGTCCACTGCTGCTGCTATGTTTCTGTTTCCTGTTCTCCAAACCTGCAAACAGAAAAGAATAAAGAATTAGTTAAAAATTAAATTTTTGTTTTAGAGATAAACTTACCGTCCCTCCCCGGCAACGGCGCCAATTTGTTGACTGATTTTTCCTGCACACAAAAATTAGAATATTAGATTAAGAATAGATCGTGCGAGGAATCAGTTCTAATCCGCGGTAGCAGGGCTATGCGGGTCGTGATCCTCAAGGAGGGACTGCGATGGAAGCGTTAAGCAAGTTATACTCTAAAGCTTTTATTTTTATTAGTTAAATGGTGGTATTTACAATGGGTGGTAGAAAAGAATATGGAGATGAGTTGTATTTAATCTACAAAGAAAAGAAAATAAAAGAAAAGGAAAGAAAACTTATCTCTTTAGTCTGCTTGCCGTTTGAACCGTTGCGATGATTTTCCTTTCCTTCGAAGGCGTACAAGCATGGCATATAGGATCGTCCGCCTTCTTAACTATGGAATAAAAAGCAACTAGGGAATAAAAAGCAACTATGAAGACCTGTTCATCGCCATAGGCCATCAAGGTTCCTTCTTCGGCTAGGTATTCTCGAAGCAGATGGATCTCATGGTGGGCAAGACATTAGAGAAAGAAACAATGACATAGAACAAGATTAGAAAAAACAAAGATAAGGCGAGAATAAAGAAACAATGAAACAAGAATAAAAACAAACCAACCTCGAGCAGATTTTATTAACAATGGGGGAAAAATAAAAACTTACACCGATGTCACCTCAGTACAAGTATGATTCCTTCCTCCATGAAAGCATCTCCACTCTCAGTTACAAAATTTACAAAATAAAATCTAACCTAAAACCTAAACCCTAGCTTTTGGCCCTTGGCTCGCCTCTGGACTGTGTACTCTCTATGTTGCATCTGCAGGGATATTTATAGGTGTTGGAAGATGTAGAGTCCTAGTACAACTCTCCCAAAAAGATCTTATCTCCAGAAATTCAAATCTGTCCTGCAACTTCTTATAATGTTGATCGCCGAAATCAGCTTATCTACGGATTGATATAGAAAGTTTGATCAACATAAGAGTTGTAGGTCTTCAAGTCTTCTTTCTGGAGCATCTTGAATCATCGGATTTGCATAACTGTAGCAAAAGTTATGATTTAAACACTAAAATGTGTACAGTCTGAATCCGAATTCTTTGAATTTTTATCTTTGCACTCTCTTTGGCTTTTATCCTCATCCTGCAAGAGTTTAGGGTTGGATAGAAGTCTATCCTTCCCTCATCTTTGATATTTGCAACTTTAGCCCTTGTATATTTGCACTTTGACAATTGATATTTGCACTTTGACTCTTGGGCTTCAAATATGGGCTTAGATCTAGGCTTTTGGGCTCTTTAGGCTTTATTTATTGCTAAAATAACAATTCGAGGCCTGCACACAATAAATTACAAATTATTAATAAATGTGCAGAATTAAATGAATAAATATGAAAATGTGATGGTAAATATGATGATAAAAATGCACTTTTCACTACCAATCACCTAGAGACCAAAGCTCTGATACCAATTGAAAAAATACCTAGAGGGGGGGTGAATAGGTGTTAATGCTAATCTAATGATCTTTTTAAACAAGTATGTATGTATGATGCAACCGGTCACTCAAAATAAGAAATTGAAGCCGAATTCCCCGTGAAGGGCTCTAGAACTTCTCCTCTTTGATTCCTCTAGATTATGAGTTGAGGCGCGTAATTGCTTTCTTGTTGAGATGAGTAAAGACCAGAAAATGCAAGTAAATGAAATGGGTGAAATAATGAAGTGCAAGCAAGAGGTATCACAAGATAGAAATGTAAAGCAATGAAAAGCAATAAGGAAACCAATCGCAAACACAAGGAATTTGTTTCGAAGTTCGAGCCACTGCTCTACGTCCCCGCCTCCACCACCGTGAAGGATTTTCACTAAATCCGCAAAGGAAATTTTCACACCGGAACCTTTACACCCAAGGGGATAACAATTGGTCTACAGAAGACCGGAGTACCCAACTCCCACCAATCCAACCTCTACACAAGAGGGATCTCAACACAAAGAAATACAAGTAACTAGGTGATCAAAACACCACACACTTCTCTCTTACAACTTCTTATAGAGTGGGGATGATTTTTGGCTCAAGAAGTGAAGTGAGAAAATTCAGTTATAAAGAAGTAAAAAGAACTTGAAAACAACTGAAAAACTTTAACCAAGAAAGCACTTTAGAAAGTGAGAGCTTGAAAACTTTTCTTTTCTTTTGAAACTTTAAAAACAATAGGAATTTTTCTTGAATTTAACAAGGGACCAATGCCATCTATTTATAGGGATTAGAAAAGATCATTTCATCATTTAATCTAGGTTAATAGGTAAGGTAATAGGCTCAGGAAAATCAGAGACAGCTGAAAGATACATCAAAACCAAATCCAGAAAACAGATTTCAAGAAACTAGCCGTTGGGGGCTGCTGGCGGCTGTCGGTCGACCGGCCCGGTCGACCGGAAGTCTATCTGGTAAAAGAGCCGTTGGACTCGGTCGACCGCAGGCTAAACAAAAAACAAATGCTTGTTTTGTCGGTCGACTGGCCCGGTCGACCGACAAAACCCGAGAGCAAGGGTCAGTCAGTCGGTCGACCGGTCCGGTCGACCGACAGACGTGCACAAACGTGCACGCCAAAGCCACAAGGCCCGGTCGACCGGTGCGGTCGACCGATCAGGCCTGAAATAGATCCGGTCGACCGTCTGGTCGACCGTTGGGCCTGAAACAGTTTTATTATGAGAAAAATTTTGAACTTTGAAGAATTTTAAAATATTTTTAAATGGCTTGATGTTTAAGTAGCATGCTATAAGGGATGATATACATGATTTAAACTAGGTGTAAAAATATGAAATATTTTGAGACATGTATATCAATCAAGACATGCACCTAATCCAACTAACCAAAACAAAAATCGTATTTTGAAAAATGAAAGTGTGTGTGTGTTTTCTTGAGCCAACTTATCATAACCTCATTCTTTAACAAACTAATCCTTACAATGGTTCTTAGATGACTACAAGATCTTCAAATTTGGGCTTCTCTATATGAAATATTGAATAACTTGAATCCTTGAACCCGAATTGAGTCAACTTGAGTCAAAAATACCTTCCTTTAGGAAAGAAGACATCTTGAATCCTTAGAACCCTGAAACACACTTAAACACTAAAATATGATTAGTACAAATAACTATATATGTTTTGTAATCATCAAAACTCAAAACCAGGTGATTATAACCTTGGGCCAACAGTTCTATCTCATTAGAACCTCACTTCCATCCTGCAGCCAACTTCCATCGGTACACAACTTTGAGCTTAAGCCACAGTTCATCAACACACTCCCTAAGTTCCATGTCTTGGAGTCCGAAGATACTTATTTCGTCACAAGAGAATTTGAGAAAGTATGCTTAATGATGAAAATCCCACACCTTGCAGATGATGCTATTAGGTTGAGATTTGTCCCATTTGCTCTTAAGGACTTAGCCAAGAAATGGCTCTACAGCTTAGCGGCTGGCTCTATCACATCCTGTGATGGTTTCATCAAGGTCTTCTTAAAGAAATTCTATCCAATTCATAAGACTGCTCTCGTTAGGAAAAATATCATGCAATTCAAGTAAGAACCTAGTGAACCGTTTTGGAGGTACTTTGAACGCTTCAAAGACCTCTTTGTCCAATGTCCTCATCATGGAATAGAGAAATTGCGACAATGTCAAATTCTTTATGACGGTTTGACTACTCAACCAAGACCCTCTTAGAAAACATGTGCGAAGGGGGATTCTTGCAAAAGGATGAGAATGAAGGATGAGATTTATATGAGAATCTAGCTGAAAAGACCATCCAATGGGAACCAACTAGTGAAAGCTCTAGGAATTCAAACTCCATCTCTTCAAAAGGAGGTCTCCATTCTATTGAATCATCTATAACTAACGAGGCGAAGTTAGCTAACCTAACGAGAAGACTGGAAGCTTTAGAAACTAAGGAAGAAAGTCCAGTCAATCAAGTCGCCCAAACCAATTTCCAACTCTGGGCTGTACATATTATGTAACGCCCCGATCCGGCGGGTACGGAGACGTTACTGCGATGTATATACGCAGGTCAGAAATACCCTCACGTATATACGCTAAGCATCAGTACAGACAAGAATCAGAGTACGGAAGCACGTGGTATATTATACATTCCAACACAAGAGTACAGTTACAAAGTTATCACAGAAAGTGACCCAATATTACAATAATATTACATCACCAATATGGTGCAAATGCGAGAATACAAAGGATGTACAAGTATGAACAGTACAAATGGAGGCTCAGAGTCATAACAGGAAAACTCTAGAGCCGATCAGGGGGCCTGGAAGGATGGGGCTCTAGACGG
This sequence comes from Agave tequilana, assembly GCA_038442645.1. Lineage (NCBI taxonomy): Eukaryota > Viridiplantae > Streptophyta > Magnoliopsida > Asparagales > Asparagaceae > Agave > Agave tequilana. The sequence goes on from JAVJIF010032030.1 coordinate 26,573, forward strand.
TCTACTGGAGATCCACGCTACCACTGCGCCACTCTGATCAGCAGCTGGGAGAATCCACACGCTCCAAGCTCCATGACTTGGACATGAGGATCCAGAGGAGTCAGAACTCCCCGGCGAGTGGTGATGCGAAAGCCAGATGGCGAGTATAGATAAGCACACGTGTGTCGATAAATCCAAGTCATAAATATGCATTGAAAATCGTGTCGTAAGCACAGGCATGCAGGAGCAAGTAGATATACAGCAAGTGATATCAAGTAGGGAAGACTCATAGTATGATCAGATAAGAGCAGGAGACAGGTGGAATAGAATACAAATGGAAAGGCAGGATATGAACAGGTATAGTATAATGATCATAAAATCGGAAATCCGAAGTAAAATCCGATACAAGCAAACATGGCAAGGCATACTACAGATTCATAGCTGGCATCTTTTATTATTATTATTATTACTCGTCTTACCCCGATGTCTAGATATGTGAACTAGCGTCCCAGCGCACATATATCCACATCTGAGTAAAGCAAGGTTGTTATTGGAAACCAACGGGGGTATCAATGAACAATGTTTACAGTGGGTCCCGTGCATGCCCGGGACCACAGTCCAGGACGTTCCGTTACTGGTACTCGGAACTAGCCGCAAGGCGTACAGGAGGGTCTTATAGAATGCCCTTATCAAGATGGTACCAGAAGGAGGGAGCCAGCACTCTCCTCGGTCGCCTGGAGGCCCACAGGTCAGACCGAAAGTTTTAGTTGCACAACATACCTAGTACCACTATAAACACGAACATATATTGATAGCCGCAAGTTTCCCCCGACCCGATGCAAGTTGTTCCTTTTTATGATTTATTAGGTAATTGTCAATTTACGGGAACAGCAGGTGCAAGACATGATCAGGAATTCAGGAGTACATGAGTACTGTAGATTCAGGTCACTGTATATATATAATATAGGATAACAAGTATAGTATTCCCGTAAATGTGATAATCACAGGTCAAGTATTAATATGTCAGGAGGCAGGTGATAAGTCATGTCATAATAAGAAGCAAGTGTCAAGTAGTAGCAAGTCGGGTGTCAGGTGATGACACGTCAGTTGTGAAGTGATACAGACAGGTGTCAGGTATTAGCATGTAGATGATAGGTATCAAGTGAAAGTATGTCAAGTGTTAACATATCAAGTATGTACTTGGCAAGTGATAGGGTAATAGCTGAGCACAATCAAGCAGAGCTGAGCAAGCTGGAGCGAAGCTAATGTACAACACGAAATGCTATTACGCTCGGCGTGGTTACCGCTCACAATGTAGCTAGACATAGTGTCGCAGTAAGCGTATGAACGCCATACTACCGCTCACGGGGAATCCATGCACACAGGGTAACTATACTCGAACGGAGTAAGCGGTAAAGTGTTAACGCTAGGTCCGCCTACCAGGCGTAGCTAGAGAAAGTCCAGAGGACTTTAAACCTCAAAGGTTGTACCCAGAGATTAGGCCCGAAGGCAAAGGTATCTACAGAAAGTGTCAGTTCCAAACAGCACAAATCGTGAATAATACAAGTCGACCTGATGAAACGGGAAGTCAAAAGGAAAGCAAGAACACTCGCCTAAACCTTCAGAAAATACTGTGAAATCCCTGATCTCCGGAATCCAGGTAATCAATATGTCAATTCGTTAAAGAGAAAGTGATAGAGAGAGGAGAAAATCAAGAGAGAGAAAGAGAATGAGAGAGAGGAGAGAGAAAGAGAGAGCTAGAGAGAGAATTCCATGGAGAGAGAGTGTGTACAGGGAGAGAGAGTGTGTACAGGGGGACGCGAGTTTGAGAGTGAGACGCGGGGTCGCGTTGCGTAGATGCCACAAACGCGGGGTTCGAGACCCGCATTTAAGCTATAACACAAGAAGAACGCGGATGCGAACGTGGGTTCCGCGTCGCGTTAACACGAGAAGAACACAGACGCGGGCATGAGCTCCGCGTCACGTTGACACGAAAAGGACATAGACGCGGGCATGAGCTCCGTGTCGCGCCGATACAGGAACGCGAAGGTCGCATTATACAAATGTCAAGAACGCAAAGATTCGCGTTAAAGAATTGCCTAGACGCGGGGGTGAGCTCCGCGTCTAGCAATTACACAACAGGGGAAATAGAGAGACAGGAAAATAAGGGGGAGACGCAGGAAAAGAAGTGTGGGAGACGCAGGGAAAGAAAATAAAGGAAAGAAAGAAAGAAAGAAAGAAAGAAGGAAGAAAAGAAAGAAGAAAAGGAAAGAAAAGAAGAAGGGAAGGGGGATGATGGCCGGCCATGGCCGGTGGTCGCCGGCGGTTGCCGGAGGTGGCCGAGACGGCCGGAATCCGGTAGCCCAAGCCCAAGCAATCATGGGGGTGCAAGTGTAGTTAAAATGGGGAAAATGGAGTTTTGCAAAAGGGGTTTCGGAGAGTGAAGTAATAGCTCGTTGGAAAGAGTACGACGAGGAGAGGAAGATGGCATAGTTGGTGGTGGCCAAGGTGGTGTAGGTGGTGGTGGAAATGGTGGTGAAGTTTTGGAGGTAATGGGTTGTTTTGGTGGAAATTGGAGGAAGAAGATGGTGGTTTGGTTGGTGTTAAGGTTGTTGTTGTTGTTAGAATGGAGGAGGAGATGGAGGAAAAGGTGGTGGAGGAGATGGAGAAAGGTGGCCGGCCAAAGGAGGGCACGGTGGCATGGTTGGGTGCTGCCGTTCTCTGTTGGCTGTTGGTGGGAAGAAGGAGGAGGAAAAATGAAGGAGAGAGAAAGGAAGTGGGGTGTATATATAAAAAGATTTGGAGATATTACAAGTTTGCCATCCTATCAAAACAAAAGAGACTTTCACAAATGGGACTTGCGTCTCAATTTAATGAAGCCATCGTCTAGGCAAACAAGCTAGACGCGGAGATTAATGCTGCGTCCAACAAGATCGCGTTTCAGAAGAGACAAAAGGCATGGGTGATCAGATTAGAGTTGACTTATTTTGAAGGACATAACATTAAATGCGGAATGGGGAGAGTCTCTGCATTAAATGTTGAATCCAGGTTGGTGGAACTCGCGTCTAGCGAGGAGAGAAAAAATAGAAAAAAATAAAAAAAAGAGAAAAGTAAAATATCTGGATAAAATTCTGGTATCTGGGAAAACACCGAAAACTCCGGAAAAGTCCAAAAAAATGAAGTAGCTTAGAAAGCTTTTCAAAAATTCACAAAAATAATAAATATTATTTTAAAATTTTTGGTAAAATATATTTTCAGAGATTCAATCCCATTTTCAAAATAAAAATCCTGAAGTCAACCGTCAATAACGGTCTATGCCGGGTCGGCCGGATTTTGATAAAATCTGAAAAATCTCAGAAAATGCATGAAAGGAGAAATATAATTCTAAGAAGTAATATGAAAGTGGAATCCAAAAATTTGATTTCAATTTTAAACTAAAATTCTTGGAATCAACCAGTGATACTGGCCGACACCAAATCCAGGGGAATTTTGATAAATTTAGAAAATTCTCAGAAAAAGTATTTAGATAGAAAATATGATTTTAAGAAGTTACAGGAAAGCCATTTTTAGAATTTTAACTCCGTTTGTAAATTAAAAATCCGAGAATCGAGCAGCGGTATTGGTCGGACCCCGGTTTTGAAGATTTTCAATTTAATTCAGGAAAAATCTAAAAAATCATAGAAAATCTAAAATATTAGAAAATGATATTTGAAACTAAAATCGGTCAAATCTGAATACCAGAAAGTCCAAATCGAGCAACACTCTAGGATCGGTCCCCCGGTTCAGACTAGGGCTGACTCCGAGTTCACGAATCCGAATCCATGACAAAACGTTCATATAAATAACTCATAATACAAAACAAATATAGGAAGTAAATCAAAAAATATGATCAAAAAATACGAATACGCAACTAAGTACGTATTCCGGGAGCGGGGTGTTACATACTGTCAAGCCATGAATCATGTGTTTGAGGAGTATCCTATGTTTCAAGCTCAGCAACAATATCCTGAACCGATAAACGCATCCTTTTCAAGGCCGAACAATGATCCGTACGCACTAACGTATAATCCTGGCTGGAGAAATCACCCAAATTTCTCATGGACCCAACACAACAATGACCACCCACCGTCAAACCATGCAAGCCACTTTCATCATTCCAATAATTCTTCCAATCATCAACCCAACTTTTCTAATCACCATCATAATTCTCTCAACCATCCGCCCAATTTTGTAAATTATCAACAAAACCTTCCCAACCAAGCTCCACAATCTTCATTCCAGAATCCTCAACATGAAAAGAGAATGACTGACTTTGAGAGAAATATGGAAAGGTACATGAAGAACCAAAATTCCATCATGCAAACAATACAGAGGCTAGAGGTTCAAATGAGCCAATTAGCCAATCCACAGAATGAGAGGCAAAAGGGTACCTTGCCCAGTCAACCAATAATGAATCCTAAGAATTCTCAACAAGCTCATTTGGCTGAGGATCAATCATTGAATCAATATAATGTTGTTGATATATTGAGGTCGGGAAAGAAAGTTATAATCAAGTGTCAACACCATCCAATCCCATTCAGTACAATCACACTCAAGCATCCACCTCATCTCCCAATCTTTCAAAATCTGACGAATCTGAAACAGATAAGTCAACCAGTCAGGTGTACAAGCCTATAGTACCAATTCCTAATAGGCTGAAGAACAACAAGCAGAATCTACACATGGATAAGATAATTGAGATCTTCAATCAAGTGAAGATAAATATGCCACTTCTTGATGCCATCCAACAAGTCCCATCCTATATAAAATTTTTTAAGGACATGTGCACCAAGAAGAGAAAGACTAATGTACCCAAGAAAGTCTTCTTAGCCACTAACATTAGTGAGCTACTGTCGGGTCTGATCCCTATCAAGTACAAGGATCCGGGTTGTCCCACCATTGGCTGTACTATAGGACAAGCCGAGATTAGTTGTGCACCTCTTGACTTGGGAGCAAGTATTAACCTGCTTCCATTCTCAGTTTATCAACAACTCGGATTGGGCGATCTTAGTCCAACTCAAGTCACAATCCAACTGGTTGACCATTCTTTGAAAGTTCCAAAGAGGAAAATTAATGATGTCCTTATCCGGTCGGGGGGTTTATCTACCCAGTTGATTTCATAGTTCTTGATACACAACTTGTGTCCAATCCTAGGGCTCAAACTCCTAGTATCATAGGGTGACCATTCCTTGCTACTGCCAATGTTGTTATCAATTGTAGTAATGGGTCCATGAGGTTAACCTTTGGGGACATGACTAGAGAAGTCAATGTCTTCAACCTAGAAAAACAACCTTATAAGATAAGAGACCAAACGTTTGAGGTAAACTTTGTTGAAAATAATTGTGATGGAGAGAGTGAAGGTATAGAGTATGAGTCTCTGTTTCTTGATGAATTATTTAAGAATGAATGTGATTATATTAATGAGAAGTCTTATGTCGGAGATCCTAATTTTAGAATCCCCTTTAAAAAAAAGGAAATTTGATTCGAATATCTTCAATTTCGATGAGCCAATCAATGATATATCGCATGAGAATATAATTCAAGAACCTCCAATTGACCTAAGCTTTGAAAACCTCTTTGAAGAAGAACTCATGTGTTTGGATGAACCGAATAGGAATATTTTGGTTAATTACACACCTCCAGAGGGAAGTGTTGACCTAAGTTTTGAAGAAATGTATGAAACTGAGTTAGAATTCTTAGGCATTCATAGTGAGGAAGTTCTAACTGAGAAGTGTGATGATGATCAATTTTGAATAATGGATGTAGAAATATGAGGAAGAAAAGCTTAAAGAAGGTGAGACTGGGGAGGAAGCGAGCTAAAATGACAAAAGATTGGCCTCCCCACTATGCCCTATAAAGAGAACCCATTGGAATGATGGGAAGAGAGCTAGAGAGACGAGACCGAAAAAGATCTAGGTGTGGGAGAAACATGATGTTGAACATATTTTTGTATAATATATATGCACCTCTTTTACATTCCATTTCATGCATCTATACTTTTCTTTCATACATTGGGGACAATGCATGAGATAAGTGTGGGGGAGGGCTCTAACATGATTAATATATAAAAAAGGAAACAAATATATATAAAAAAATTTGAAAGAAAAGAACAATATTTTGATATATTTTTTGTAAGAAATTAAGTCAATTTTGAGGAATAGGAAAATCATAATTAGGATTTCTTATACTTGATCAAAATAAGATGACTTGTTTGATTTTTAGGGCTAGAAAGAAAATTGATGAAAGTAATTTGGTCTTGATCTTTACCTTGAAGAAATATGCACACCTTATACACTTACACACTTAGGGTTCAAAAACAAAGATTCTTATGCCTTATAAAAAAAAGAATATATATATATATATTCTTTTTTATATAAGGCATAAGAATCTTTGTTTTTGAACCCTAAGTGTGTAAGTGTATGATTGGTAGTGAAAAGTACATTTTTATCATTACATTTACCATCACATTTTCATATTTATTCATATAATCATGCACAATTAAATAATATTTTGTTATTTATTGTGTACAGTCCTTGAGAAATAAAAATAAAGGAATAAAGCCTTAAAAGAAGCCCAAAAGCCCATGTTTAAAGCCCAATGCAAAAGTTACAATTATCAAATATCAAAATTGCAATTACTAAGGGCAATTGTTGCAAATACTAAAAGAAGAGGGAAGGATAGACTTCTATTCAACCCTAAATACTTGCAGGATGAAAATAAAAAGAGGAGAGTGCAAAGATAAAATTGTTTCAAAAAAAAATTCGGACTCAGACTGTACACGTTTTAGTATTCATAACTTTTGCTAAAGATATTCAAATCCGATGATATAAGATGCTCCAGAAAGAAGACTGGAAGACCTACAACTCTTATGTTGATCAAACTTTCCAATTCAATCCGCATATAAGACATATTCGGTGATCAACATGATAACAAGTTGTAGGACAGAGTTGTACTGGGACTCTACATCTTCCAGCTCCTATAAATACCCCTGCAGAGCAACACAGAATCGTACAGAAAATACAGAGAAAATTCTAGGGTTTCTTAGGCTAACTTGTAGTTTAGGTTAGATTTTATTTTCGTTTTTCTTTTGTAAATTTTGTAACTAAGAGTGGAGGAAGCTTTCATGGAGGAAGGAGTCCATGCTTGTACTGAGGTGACAGCGGTGTGAGCCTACTTTTCTTCCATTGTTAATGAAATCCACTTGAGGTTTGTTTTCTTTTATTCTTGTTTAATCTTGTGTTTCTTTTATTCTTGTTTTCTTCTATTTTCTCTCTAATGTCTTGTGAACCATGAGACCCAATTGCGTTGAGACTGCCTAGCCGAAGAAGAGCCCTTGATGGCCTATGGAGATGAACAAACCTTCATTAGTTTGTCTTTTATTTTCGTAGTGTAGATTAAGAAGGTGGACGATCCTATACGCCATACTTGTACGCCTTCCAAGACAAGGTAAGTCATCGCACGGATCAAAGGTAAGCAAGGTAGAAGAGGTATGTATGTATAGTTTTCTTTCTTTCTAATTCTAGTTTAGATCTCCATCTCTCTCAAATTTACTTTTCACCTTCTCATTGTAAATATCATATACCATTGTAAATAATAAAAGAAAATAATTTTTAGAGAATCTTACTTAAACGCTTCCATCGCTAGTCCCTCCCTGAGGATCACGACCCGCATAGCCATTGCTACCGCGGACATCTTGTTTTAAATTCTGATATTCTCTATTTTGTGTGCAGGTAAAATTTCAATCAAAATTTTGGCGCCGTTGCCGGGGAGGGACGGTAAGTTTTTCTCTAAATAAAAAAATTAACTAATTCTTTTATTCTTTCTGTTTGCAGGTTTGGAGAACAGGAAGTATAACAGCAGAAGTGGACATATAACAACTCTGTGCCTCTGCCCTAGAAGGCAGAGCAGCAGAGCCTACTCATCTGCCGCGCAAACACGGCAATAGCCGCGGATACGCGGCAAGAGTAGTGAATTACTGACATATCTTTCTGCAGATTGCTAAAAAGTGCAAGATTTGTTTTCTGCTCTGTTAAAATTTGTTCTGTGATAAACCTGTATACTGCTAATTAATTCAACAGTAAAATATTTGTTGTAAAAGATAAAAAAATTGATTAGACATTTGCATCCTTGGCACGTGTCTTTTCAATTCCTTTATTTTACTGTTGAAGAGTGCTGGAGCAAGGTACGTTCGCATTTCATGTAGAATAGGACTCATCTCTTGGTTGATTTTCATGCTTTGAGTGAATCTTATTTACATATTTTGTACACTTGCACAAATTTATTCTAAGGGCATAACCCATTAACAAGATAAAGTGGGGATTTCATCACCCTTCCTTGGCCCAAAATCATATTCCAAGCACTCACAACCCTAACCCTAACTAAAAATTAGTAGACGTTGGCCCTAGGGACATCTCGGACTCACTTAGGAGATTATCCTAAGGGGGAACAGTGCTGGAAGTTGACTCCTGCCAAATCAGTGTCTAGGAAGGGGATTGAGGGCCGAAAGCCCGAAGATTGGTGGTTATTTAATTAAGGAACGTCTTTGACGGAAAACCTCCCACCACTCTTGCCCTGACCTGGCTGATTAACTTGTGGTCAAAGTCTGCACCCTACCTCCCGTGGACAGTCTAACCAGTTAGGAGTCGTCTAGGTCATAGGTCTACCCTAACTTAGGTTAGAATTTTTTTTATTTATTTGTTTGTTTTCTTTTCTTTGTTGTGTTGGTGTGATATGGCATATAATAATAATTTTTCCAATTTTAATCCATATTACACACCTAACTATTTTTCGGATATTACCAACCCGGCATATCACAACTTTGACCAACCTAGTGTGCCGGAATGGTCTTATCCGAATGAATATAACCCATACCCCCCATCTTATGACCATAATTTTCATACTTTCAACTCTTCACAGAGTTCATGGGGTTTCGATTCCCCCGAGTCCAATTTTCAACCGACTTGTCCTCCGTCTCCACCTTGTCCACAATATTCCCAAGATTCATACTCAGATCCACCCAGTCAGAATAGACTACCATCTATCCAGGAAATGATGAGTATGCATGAGTCCAAGCAACAATTACCATCAATCGCAGACATGATGATGCGTGAGTCCACCGACTCACAACTTCATCACGATTACACTTCATCCTTTCAAGTCCAATCACAAAATGATGCACCTATCAACTATGAAAGGATGCTTGCAGCCATGACTCAGGCTAGATTAGCCCGTGATCATGAAATAGATCTGATGGTTCAATCTTTACGTTCTCACCGTTCGGCCATTTCTGATATCGCTGACCACTCTCTTAGAGCCGACGAACCACGTTGCTTTGGACAACAAGATTCTAATTCAGGACCATCATTTGAGCTTGCCGAAACTCCAATTGATAGTTTGGCAAGTTTTTCCTTTCCTGAAATAGAACTTGAGCATAAATATGATCATGAACCCCAACTTGATGATTCAATTTTACTTCCTGATTCAATAATGACTCCGGTGTCTCCACCTGATTTCACTTTTCCCGAGTCAACATTGGATCCTATTCTAATTCATCATGAAATTGAATCACCCATTTTTGATGATCATATTGAACTTGACCAATTTTGCAATTTTGAAAGTCCCATGGATAAATTGGCAAGTTCTCATTTTTATGAAATTGAGCTCAATGAGATATGTGACCTAGATTCTCAAATCTGTGATCAAGTTCAAATTCCCGAATCATTATTGACTCCTGTTTTGTTACCCGGCTTAGGTAATCTTTTAGAGTCAGTCTTGATTCCCACACCTATCATTCCTGAACTTGAATCACCAATATTGAGTCACATTCCATTGTGGGAAGATTATTGTGGACTTGAGCTTCAACTTATTGATTTGGACCCACTTCCTGAACTTAGCCCGACTCCTGAACCCTTACTTGATTTAAGTTTCTTCTTGAGTCGGTATTCGTTCCTGTACCTATGACGTCCAAGTCAATCATTCCATCTTTTCACACTCCATTCTGGGACACGACGGTTGATAAATTTGACTCCGAAATCAGTTATGGAATTTGGAAATTAGATGGGGTCAAATATTTAATAAAAATCCTTAATGGACACATCTTTTTAGTGGGTTATATTGGAGTAATTTCTGGTGGGTTCCCCCGAATTTCACAAAAAGTAGATTGGGCCGCATTTCGTGGACCAATTAGACCACCACCGGAACCACCACCTTAAGGTAACTTCTGCCTTCCCTTGTTCTTTTTCATGCATATATGCATTCATTCATACATTGAGGACAATGCATGAGATAAGTGTAGGGTAGGCTTTACTAACATACTAACATAGTTAGAAACTAACAAAAATTTGCTAATTAAAAAAAAAATTATAAAAAGGACAATATTTTGACTTATCTTTTGAAAGAAATCTAAGTTAGTCTTAAAAATTAGGAAAATCATGATTAGAATTTCTAAAAACTTAGTCAAAATAAATAAATTGTTGAATTTTTAGGTATAGGAGGAAAAATTGAATAAGTAATTAGTCTTGATTTTTACCTTAATGAAATGTGCATACCTAATACACTTACACATCTAGGATTCTAAGACAAAGACCCTTGTGCCTCATATATATAAAAAAAAATCACTAATTAAGCTGGATACATGTGCCTCAAGAAGCATAAGTATTCACGCCTAAAGGTGAGTTTATAAATAAAGTCCTTAGTTTTGTGGCCTAGTTCATTCGAATTTGAGTCCGCGGGGTGTTTTCTCACCTGGTGCCCTAAAGCCAACCTGTTTGGGAGCCACCGACTTTAAGTTCGTTACATGGGTGGATTAGAAAGCCTAAAGAAATTAAGGAAAAATTACTTATATATGTACTAACACATCTAATAATCAATTAGTTAGGTATGAGGGCCTCAAGAAGCTTTGATGCTTATACGAAAGAAAATTAGATGAGTTATACATATTAAAAAAAAAAGAAAACAAATATTAAACAAATAAAGAGGCATGAGAGTCCAAGTTAAGGAATTCCTAGTAAAAATTCATAAGGATGCATATAATTTTTGGTAACGAAAAAGACTATACAAAAATTCAATTTTGATCCTTACCTAAAATGGATAACAATTTACTTTATAAAAGACTAAGTTTAAGAATGAATAAAAATGATAATCCTAAAACTTATAGACTACTTAGTCTTTTCAAAAGTATTTCAAATATTTTCCTTTTCATGGATTTTGTGGGTGTAATCCGCTGAAAACCCTCACGAGACAACACTCGTCCTCTGGGGTAACCTAGAGGTTTAACGGCTTGTTGCACATGCTAAGTGCAACCGTGATTCCTACGAAAGTGAGTTAGGATAGATTAAATTTTCTTTTCTTTTTCTTTTTCTTTTTGATTTTTACTCGAGGACGAGCAAAAAGATAAGTGTGGGGGTGTGATTGGTAGTGAAAAGTGCATTTTTATCATTACATTTACCATCACATTTTCATATTTATTCATATAATCATGCACAATTAACTAATATTTTGTTAGTTATTGTGTGCAGGCCTTGAGAAATAAAAATAAAGGAATAAAGGCTTAAAAGAAGCCCAAAAGCCCATGTTTAAAGCCCAATGCAAAAGTTGCAATTATCAAATGTCAAAATTGCAATTACTAAGGGCAATTGTTGCAAATACTAAAGAAGAGGGAAGGATAGACTTCTATTCAACCCTAAATACTTGCAGGATGAAGATAAAAGGAGGAGAGTGCTAAGATAAAATTGTTTCAAAAAAAATTCGGATTCAGACTGTATACGTTTTAGTATTCAGATCATAACTTTTGCTAAAGATATTCAAATCCGATGATATAAGATGCTACAGAAAGAAGACTGGAAGACGTACAACTCTTATGTTGATCAAACTTTCCAATTCAATCCACAGATAAGACATATTCGGTGATCAACATGATAACAAGTTGCAGGACAGAGTTGTACTGGGACTCTACTTCTTCCAGCTCCTAAAAATACCCCTGCAGAGCAACACAGAATCGTACAGAAAATACAGAGCAAATTCTAGGGTTTCTTAGGCTAACTTGTAGTTTAGGTTAGATTTTATTTTCGTTTTTCTTTTGTAAATTTTGTAACTGAGAGTGGAGGAAGCTTTCATGGAGGAAGGAGTCCATGCTTGTACTGAGGTGACAGCGGTGTGAGCCTACTTTTCTTCCATTGTTAATGAAATCCACTTGAGGTTTGTTTTCTTTTATTCTTGTTTAATCTTGTGTTTCTTTTGTTCTTGTTTTCTTCTATTTTCTCTCTAATGTCTTGTGAACCATGAGACCCAATTGCGTTGAGACTGCCTAGCCGAAGAAGAGCCCTTGATGGCCTATGGAGATGAACAAACCTTCGTTAGTTTGTCTTTTATTTTTGTAGTGTAGATTAAGAAGGTGGACGATCCTATACGACATACTTGTACGCCTTCCAAGACAAGGTAAGTCATCGCACGGATCAAAGGTAAGCATTCCAAGACAAGGTAAGTCATCGCACGGATCAAAGGTAAGCAAGGTAGAAGAGGTATGTATGTATAGTTTTCTTTCTTTCTAATTCTAGTTTAGATCTCCATATCTCTCAAATTTACTTTTCACCTTCTCATTGTAAATATCATATACCATTTTAAATAATAAAAGAAAATAATTTTTAGAGAATCTTACTTAAACGCTTCCATCGCTAGTCCCTCCATCGCTAGTCCCTCCCTTAAGAACTCTTGGACCCGCAAGTCCCTCACTTGTTTCCGCAAGAACAACATACGCAAACACACTAGCTTACTGAGGTCACACCTCTACAATGAGTTCCCTCAAGAACTCTATACACCGTGAACCCACAGGTTCACCTCCTCAATTACAAAGATGTGAATTTGGTGATCTCTACACTTTGATCACCAAAAACACTCTCACAATAAATTATCCCTACAGGATAAATATAGCAATAGAAAGTTCAAGTTTGTGTGAGAAAATAAGGTAGATTAAGTGGTGAAAAACTCAAGAAATCTCTTTTGAGAAAACTATTAAAAACTCTCCTTTTGATATGAAAGTTTTAGCCTAAAAACAAGTGGAGAAAAACCCTAATAGTGATAGGAAAAACTAGCTTTAAAACTTCTCCAAAATCTTGTATAAAACTAGCCAAAACAGCTCTATTTTATAGAGCTACAAAAACTAGCCGTTGGAGCAAATCCCCAGGCCAGATGACCTGCCGGTCGACCGGCCAACGGTCATATTTATGAACGTTGGGGTTGTCGGTCAATCGCCCGGTCGATCGCACCTAGGTCTTGACCTGTCGGTTGACCGAGGCAAGAACCAGATAGCAAAGCTCTTTGGTCGGTCGACCGAGGCCAGATCTAGAAAGTAAACTCTCTGGATCGGTCGACCGCCCGATTGACCGGCCCTTAATCTAGGACTTGTGCACGTCTCTGTGCACATCGGTCGACCGGTCGGTCGATCGCCAGAAGGCCAGGTCAGAGATAAAAATGGATTAAAACTTAGTTTTTAACATCCTATAAAATTCCATAAAATCATATAAAATCCACAAAAATCAGTTCATTGAAATACTTTGAAATCCAAATATGTGTGATCAAAAATCAACACATATTACAAAAAAGTTGAACTAATTTTATGGCATAGAAATTCAGCTTTAAATAAAAACTGGTATTTTTTAAAAATCAACTTTGAAACGAAAAACTGATTTTTTTTAAACTCATTTGAAGCATAGTGTGTATGGATATGATCCAATGCACATATAAGATAAAATATCTATGTTTTTGACAATAAGCTCTAAATAAAGTTTTGATAAATACAAAACTTAAAAACCATGAAGTAGAAACATCAAATAAGTTTTTCTAAACATTTGAACCATCAATGTGTATGGATAAAATCCAAAACATATATAAAAAATGTAAACTTGTTTTGATGAACTCTATTCATGAAATATAAAGATATCTTCTTTGAAGCTTAAAAACTAAAACGATATTTTCTAAAATCAAAACTATTCTTATGAAAATACTATAAAAATTTTGTGTGCGTGTATATGAACTTGACCAATCCACAACTAATCTATCCTTTACATTTTATCTAAAAAATAAAATCGTAACACTTACAAATTTGACTCAAATCTTAAAAATCTTCTCTTGAAAATCTTATTCTCCTTCTTGACTTGGTCCAAACCTTGATCCAAAGAGCCAGACTCCTCTTGAGTACTAGATGCGATCTTGACGCGTGAGCTCTTAAATTAACACTTGCTAGCTTCAAAACTGGACTTTCGAATCTTTCGTTGAAGCTAAACACCGACTAAGATCTTGATTAAATATATGAAACTAAATAGACACAAGTTCATTAGTACTATAACTACATGAGTTAATGATCATCAAAACTAGGGTGATGGACCTTTGGGCCAACAATCTCCCCTTTTTTGATGATGATAAAACTCATGGAGTTATATATGCATGGATTAAAGATAAGTTTCATAGAACCTCCCCCTTAACTCATGCATAGCAAAAACAATAAGGATAATCAATAAAGGCTCATAAACAAAACAACATACATGCATAAACAATAAATATTAAACATGCATATATAAACTCTCTAAATTCTTCTCCCCCCTTTTGACAATTCATCAACAAAGGGGCAAAGAATGTATATGCGATATACATTCATGAAGAGAAGAGACATTAAGTTAGCTCCCCCTGCATACATGCATTACATGGAGAAGGGATGACTAGACCCTAACCCAAATAAGCATAATATACAATGTATAGATGGAGATGTTAAGCTCCCCCTACACACGTGTACCACTTAAAGAAGAGAAGTCAGCTCCTCAATAAGTAAAATACACTCAACATGAATATATATATATATATATATATATATATATATATATATATATATATATATATATATATATATATATATATATATATATATATATATATATATATATATATATATATATATATATAGAGAGAGAGAGAGAGAGAGAGAGAGAGAGAGAGGAGATGTTAAGCTCCCCTTGCATATAGGCAATATATATCAAACAAATTTTGAAAAATTATGAAACTATTTTAAAACAAAATTTTGAAATTCCTTAAAGTCAACAAAATGAATTATGATACCAATGAAATCAAATTGTAGTTGATAAAACAAAGTTGGTACAACTTGTAGAGAAACAAAAAAAATTTTAAGATACCAACAGTAGATTTTGATGTCAATTGAAGGTGAAGCATGAAGTACATTTTGATACCAAATAAATACTAATTGAAATCAATGCATAAGCTTGTAAAGATACCAATTAATATTTAGGATAAAATCAATCTTAGCATAAACATGATTTGTGTTTTAAAATGTATGGACATGTAAAACAAGCACAATCAAAGTCATATATATGTATGTATGAAAATATCACTTGAGATTTGAATCATACATATATAGTAAACTAGTATGAGTATATAAAATGAATAGATCATGAAAATTATGTGGATAACTCATAACAATCCACCCTTATCATGCACATAATAAAAAGATATTCAATAAGACACACAAGGCATGATCGTCCATCCAACCGCCCTTCAAGGGTAGAAGTTTTCAAAAAGAAGATTTGATAATAGTTGTAAATTGAAAACACCACCAAATGAAAAATAAATAACTAGTTTAAAGTAATTTTTGAAAAACTAGTTAAAGATTTTTCAAACATGAAAACAAATCATATATCCCATGAAGCATGCTAAATACACAAGAGTTGACACTCAAAATTTATAAAGCTCATAAATGCTCATAAAACAAAACCATGAGTAAAAAAAAGATATATAGAGTGTACAAAAATCATATAATCAACAAAATCATGGAGATAAGTCAATAAGGCTCAAAACAAAACTAACATGAAAATTTTTTTCACAAAAATATGATATATCGTATAAATATGTAAGATTCATCAAAACTAGGACATACAATGTACAATTAAACATATGATTGAGTACACAAAGAAATGGAATATGAAAAGCATATCTCAAAAATTGTACATGTATAACACAAGTTTCACTAGAATTTGCATAACAATACATGATATAGGCATGTAAGCATTTAAAATACTTTAAAGTTTTTCAAAAATACATGTATAGCTAACACCAATTCGACTCAATATTAAGCACAAAATAAATATAATTGAGTCTAGATTACTACACTATTATATAAACATTAAAAGCATTTTAATAGTGGAAGATGAAAAGGTTACCAATATGAAGTAGCCAATCCATTTCTCCAAAATGAGGTGGTCATCTCACCATGCTTCCTTGATAGTGATGCATCAAATGGGTGTGTTCTTCAAGCTCCAATGCATCCAGTACCAAGACATCAAACCTCTCACATCTTGTGAGAGCTCACACCTACATCAAACACAAGAGGTGGAGATTTTGGTACCCATATCTTCTTTTTGGGTCCACGAGGGTTAGAAACAATTGGAACCCAAACACTTTTATTAGCAAAATTTAAATGATTTATTCTATCAAAATAAAATTTTGCTAAATGGCATTTGTGGTCGCAATGTGTACAATTGTACACTCTAGCATACATATGATTGTGATGTATATGAGCATGGTGTACATGAGATGTATGCGGTGGGGTATGTGTGTGAATATGTGAAACTTGTTTCTTGCAAAATATAGATTCCAATTTATTGTGATTAAATGCGCATTGGCTCAAAGTGGAGCCCCAATAATCAATTTTCTTTTTCAAAACATGAATCTCATTTTATTAATAGGAGGTGCAACATTATTAGTATGAGAAACATGGCAAGAATCAATATTATTTTTCTTTTTAGAAATTTTTTTCTTTTAAATAATTTTCTTTTTCAAAGAGTCTTTTTTCTTTAAAACAAATTCCTTTTCTTTTTCAATTAAAATAATTGGGTTTTTCAAAACTTCATTTTCTTTGAAACAATTTCAAATTTATTTTTAATAGAATCCTTTTCTTTTGAAACCAAATTATTTTCATTTTTCAAACATTTATTTTCTATTTTTAACAAATCATAATTTTAAAGAAATTGTTGACCAGATGTAGCAAGCTCATCATATGGCATGTCAACATCTTCATCAATCTCAGATTCGGAGTTTACCTCAAGGGGGTCATTCCCTTGGACCATGTAGCGCATGTTGGAAGCATCACTTCCATCCTCCGAGTCACTCTCTTTTTCATTTGACATTTGTTCCCCAAGAAAGTAAAGAATCCAAAGTACAAAAGCCGATTCAATATTAGCAACGTTAGATAAATAATCATCATTTAGGATAGACTTTAAAGCATGAATGATTTTTGCATTAGCCTCAAGGTTTTGCCATTAATAAAATATGAATCTTTAATAGTAGCAAAATAAACATGAATCCCTAGAGGTTTTAAGTACATGGACATCTTAACTTTCCAAGTTTGGATATTAAGAATGTTAAACATAGGAGGTGTCATGAAATCCATGTGTGTGTACAAATATTGCGATTAGATAAAATAGGATCTTTAACTCTAGATTGTTAGACCCAAATCAAGAGCACCAAGCTCTGATACCAATTGTGAGTTCACCTAGAGGGGGTGAATAGGTGATAAGCTAATCTAATGCAAGCTAATGCGGAGTTAAAAATTATTTATGCAAATAAAAACTATAAAGTTAACACACAAAGTATAACACAAGAGTGTAGCCGAATTTCTGGTGAATGGCTCTAAACTATCTCCTCAATATTCCTTTAGATTAAGAGTTAAGGTACCACTATGGCTCTCTTGGTTGAATACGAGTGTAAGCAAACAATCCCAAGCATATATCAATTAAGCATAAATATATCAAGCATATAAAGAGATAAACAATATAAGCATTCAAGATGTATAAACACAAGTGACAGAGAGAGATGAGTACTCGCAAACACGGGAGAATTGTTTTGAGGCTCAAGCACACTTACTCTACGTCCCTGCCTTCAACACTATGAAGGATTTCCACTGAAATCGATCCCGCAAGATCACTCGGTTTCGCAACACCTACAACGAGCTCTCTCAAGAACTTTTGGACCCACAAGTCCCTCACTTGTTTCCACAAGAACAACACATGCAAGTACACTAACTTGTCAAGGCTGCACCTCTATAATGAGTTCTCACAAGAACTCTACACACCGCGAACCCACAAGTTCACCTCCTCAGTTACAAAGATGTAAACTTGGTAATCTTTACACTTTGATCACCAAAAACACTCTTACAGTAAATGATCCCTAGAGAATAAATATAGCAATGAAAAGCTCAAGTTTGTATGAGAAAATAAGGTAGATTGAGTGGTGAAAAACTCAAGAAATCTCTTTAAGAAAACTCTTAAATACTCTCCTTTTGATATGGAAGTTTTAGCCCAAAAAGAAGTAGAGAAAAACCCTAAGAGAGATAGGAAAAACTGGCACTAAAACTTCTCCAAAATCTTGTATAAAACTAGCCAAAACAGCCCCCTTTTATAGAGCTACAAAAACTAGCTGTCGGGGCAAATCCCTAGGCCAAATGAAACAGTCATATTTATGACCGTTGGGGTTACCGGTCGACCGCGCGGTGGACTGCACCTTGGTCTTGACCTGTCGGTCAACCGGTTCGACTGGTCGGTCGGCCGAGGCAAGAACCAGAGAGCAAAGCTCTCTGGTCGGTCGACCGCTCGGTTGACTGGGGCCAGATCCAAAGAGTAAACTCTCTGGATCGGTCGACCGGCCCTCATGCAAGGGCTTATGCACGTCTCTGTGCACATCGGTCGACCGGTCGGTCGACCGCCAAAAGGCCAGGTCAGGGATAAAAAAGGATTAAAACTTGGTCTTTTAACATCCTATAAAATCCCTTAAAATCCACAAAAATCAGCTCATTAAAATACTTTGAAATCCAAATATGTGTGATAAATAATCAACACATATTACAAATAAGTTGAACTATTTTTGTGATATAGAAATTCAGCTTTAAACAAAAACAGGTATTTTTCAAAAATCAACTTTGAAATGAAAAACCGATTTTTTCAAAACTTGTTCAAATATAAAACATGATATTAAAACTCATTTGAAGCATAGTGTATCTCGATATGATCCAATACACATATAAGATGAAATAGCTATGTTTTTGACAATAAACTCTAAACAAAGTTTTGATAAATACAAACTTAAAAACCATGAACTAGAAACATCAAATAAGCTTTTCTAAACATTTGAACTATCAATGTGTATGGATGAGATCCAAGACACATATAAAACATGTAAACTTGTTTTGATGAACTCTATTCATGAAACATAAAGATATCTTCTTTGAAGCTCAAAAATCAAAACGGTATTTTTAAAATCAAAATTATTTTTATGGAAACACTATATAAATTTTGTGTGCGTGTATATGAGCCTGAGCAATGCACAACTAATATATCTTTTACATTTTATCTAAAAATAAAATCTTTAATCTTAACACTTACAAACTCGTCTCAAGTCTTGAAAATCTTTTTCTCCTTCTTGACTTGGTCAAACCTTAATCCAAAGAGCTAGATTTCTCTTGAGTACTAGATGCGATCTTGACGCGCGAGGTCTTAAATCAACACGTGCTAACTTTAAAACTGGACTTCGAATCTTTCGTTGAAGCTAAACACCGACTAAGATCTTGATTAAATATCATTGCTAAAATGAAAGAACAATCAAAGAATTAAGAAATTACCGTGTAGCTTGTGGCTAACGGGTCATGTCCACGAGGAGGAATGCGATGAAAGCTTTTCGATGTTTCGTTTAATAACAAAGAATTGTGCTCATTTTTTAGTTGAAAAGAAGAATGGAGAGAAGGGAAATGAATAAAAGAGAAATTGTAACTTTGGAGAAGGCTTTAGAGAAGGTGATTAAAAAAACAAAGCTTTAAAAATTGTTTGGTTGTTTTAAATATAAGAAAGAGAAGATCTGGGCTCACTAAATTTATTTCCTTCACTACTTATCTCAAGAATAATTTTAGTCCATCACTTTTATCATAGGAAAAAGATCTTAATTTTCTTTTAGTGTTCAAGTAAAACAAATGAGATGATTTCGGATCAAATCTTTAGATCTTTCTTAACACAATATTAAAAATAGAATGTTAAACCATCAAGCGCGAGGAGGCAAGTATGGACTAAAAACGATTTATAAATAGTTGTGCCTTGAAAATCTAAGTTTTAGAAGAAGAGTATCATCATGAGCTTTCAAGAATAAAAATTAATTTTAGGCATTATGATTCAAGAGAGTTCTTCCATCAAATTCAATCGAGAGAGAAGAGGTAGAAAACATCATTTAGTGAGCCCCAGAAAACGATTTAGCTACTCATTATGAAATGAAAACAAACAAGAAATTGACAATTAAACACAAACATACCGAATTCAAGTTGAGTTGGAATGGAAAGTAGAAGCTCCTTTGATTGTCACTTCAAAGACGAATTACACACTCAAATTCACTCTTCTCTCTTTTCTGGTCTAAACTAAAAAAAGAATAAAGAGGAGATGTAACTTCTCCAAGCTATCTAACAATGTTCCTAAACCCTAAAAATGAACAATAAATTTAATCCTAGTCCTCACTCAATTTTCAGTACAAACCCTAGCTTTTATAGGCAAAACCTCAGAGGGAAGGGAGTTAGGAGATAAGGGGAGCGCTCCCCTTATCTCCACCAACAAGCCGTGGATCCGTGGCTTGTACCGCTGATCCGCGGCCTGGATGTGGCCAATTGGCCACATCCAGGTGGAGTGCCACATCCAGGTGGAGGGATGGTTGGCGTGGCTTTGTGCGTCCTTTGTCTTGTTGGATTTGCTGTTTCAGCTCTCTAATTTGACAAAACGATCTTTGATTTGTTGGCTTCAACCGCTTGATTTGAGAGAATTCATTTTAACCGGTTTTCAACCTCTCTGATATGCCAAGATTTGCCCTGATTCCCTGGTTTCGAATTTATTCTGAATTAAATGGGCTTTCGGGCTCGTTTCTCTGGCCTATCCTTTAACAATGGGCCTGCATTTTATAAAGAACAATAGGACTTATTAATATGATTTATTTAGATAACAAGCATGAAATTATGACAATATGTATGCAATATATGTGACCGATCATACCCCCATACTTATCTTTTGCTCGCCCTTGAGCAAAATATCAAAACTAATCTTAATCAATTATTAGACCACTTTCACAGGTCACTCGATTGCACTGAGCATGTGCAACAAGCCGTTAAACCTCTAGGTTACCCTAGAGGACGAGTTTTATCTCGTGAGGGTTTTCAGTGGATTGCACCCACAAAATCCATAAAGAAAGAGAAAAAAAGTTAGTATTTTCGAAAAGCATTTTTAAAGGAGAAAATATTTGAAGTAAATTTGTTAGAGTTTAAGTAATCTACAAGTTATAGGAATATCAAAATTTTCATTCCGAAACTCAGTCTCTATTCAAAAATATGTCATCAATCAAAGTAAGGAGTCAAATTGTACTGCTCATCTAGTCTATTAATTTACCCTGAATCGTATGCACCATGTGACTGTTAAGTTTGACTAAGGGTTCTTTAACATTAACTCCTATGCCTTATTTATATTTATTTATTGGTGGAATTTATTCCTTAATTTCATTAGGCTTTCTAATATGCCCACTTAACGAGCCTTTAGTCGGTGACACCCAAACCGGACAGTTTTAGGGCACCAGGTGAGAAAACACCCCTAAGGACTTAAACACTCGAGCAGACAAGGCCACGAAACCAAGGTTTTTATTTATAAAATGTACCCCTTTTAGGCGTGAATACTTATGCTTCATGAGGCACAAATACCCAGCTTAATTAGAGGATATATATATATATATATTTTCAAACTTATCTAATTATCTTTTGCATAAATACCAAGGCTTGCTTAGGCCAAAGCACCTAGCTAATCAATAATTAGATTTGTTTATTATTATTTTTTTCAAACATATATACTTTTTTTTATAAGGCATAAGAGTCTTTGTTTTTAAACCCTAAGTGTGTAAGTGTATTTAGTGTGCATATTTCATCAAGGTAAATATCAAGACTAAATTACTTTCACAACTTTTCTTCCTAACCCTAAAAATCAAACAAGTCATCTTATTTTGACCAAGTGTAAGAAATCCTAATTATGATTTTCCTATTCCTTAAAATTGACTTAATTTCTTACAAAAATATATCAAAATATTGTTCTTACCTTTCAAAAGTTTTTTTTTATTTATATATACAAATTTTTTTTTAAAGTTATATTAGTCATGTTAGAACCCTCCTCCACACTTATCTCATGCATTGTCCCCAATGAATGAAAGAAATGGATACATGCATGAAATGAAATGTAAAAAAGGTGCATATATTATACAGAAATATGTACAACATTAAGTTTCTCCCACACCTAGATCTTTTTCGATCTTATCCCACTAGCTCTCTTCCCATCATTCCAATGGGTCCTCTTTATAGGGCATAGTGGGGAGGCCAATTGTTTTGTCATTTTAGCTTCCTTCCTCCCCAGTCTCACCTTCTTTAGGTGTTTCTTCCTTATATTGCTACAATCATTATTCAAAAATTTATCTCCGCCACACTTCTCAGTTGGAACTTCTTCATTATGAATGCCTAGGAATTCTAACTCAGTTCCATAGATCTCCTCAAAGCTTAGGTCAACACTTTCCCCTGGAAATGTATAATTAACCAAATGATCCCTAGTTGGTTTATCCAAACACATGAGTTCTTCTTCGAAGAGATTTTCAAAGAGTATGTCAATCGGAGGTTCTTGAATTATATTCTCATGCGATACATTATTGGTTGGCTCATCGAAAGTGAAGATATTCAAATCAAATTTCCCCTTTTTAAAGGGTACTCTAACATTAGGATCTCCGACATATACCTTCTCATCAAGATAATCACATTCATTAAATAATTCATTAAGAAACAGCGACTCATCTTCTATATCTTCACTTTCTTCATGACAATTATTTTCAACAAAATTTACCTCAAATGTTTGATCTCTTATCTTACGAGGTTGTTTTTCTAGGTTGAAGACATTGACTTTTCTATTCATGTCCCCAAAAGTTAACCTCATGGACCCATTCCTATAATTGATGATGGCATTGGCAGTAGTAAGGAATGGTCGCCCTAGGATAATAGGAGTTTGAGCCCTATGATTGGAGTTGGACACAGGTTGTGTCTCTAGAACTATGAAATTGACAGGGTAAATAAACTCCCCGACCCGGATAAGAACATCATTAATCTCTCCTTTTGGGACTTTTACTGAACGGTCAGCCAGTTGGATAGTGACTCGAGTTGGACTAAGATCGCCCAACCCGAGTTATTGATAAACTGAGAATGGAAGCAAGTTGATACTTGCCCCCAAGTCAAGAAGTGCACGACTAATCTCGGCTTGTCCTATTGTGTAGGCAATGGTTGGACTACCTGGATCCTTGTACTTAACAGGGATCGGACCCGATAGTAGCTCACTAATGTTAGTGGCTAAGAAGACCTTTTTAGGTACATTAGTCTTTCTCTTCTTGGTGCACATGTCCTTAAGAAACTTAACATAAGATGGGACTTGTTGGATGGCATCAAGAAGTGGCACATTTATCTTCACTTGATTAAATATCTCAATTATCTTATCCATGTGTGGATTTTGCTTATTTTTTAGCCTATTAGGAAATGGTGCTATAGGCTGGTGCACATCACTGGTTGACTTATCTTTTTCAGATTCAACAAATTTAGGAGGAGTGGGATTAGATGAGGTGGATGCTGCAGTGTGATTGTGCTGACTAGGATTAGGTGGTGTTGACACTTGGTTATAAACTTTCTTTCCCGACCTCAATGTATGAACAACATTACATTGATTCAGTGATTGATCCTCAACCAAATGAGCTTGTTGTGAATTCCTAGGATTCATAATTGGTTGATTGGGCAAGGTACCCTTTTGCCTCTCATGTTGTGGATTGGCTAACTGACTCATTTGACCCTCTAACCTCTGTATTGTTTGCATGAGGGAATCTTGGTTCTTCATGTACCTTTCCATGTTTCTCTCAAAATCAGTCATTCTCCTTTCGAGTTGAGGATTCTGGAAGGAAGATGGTGGAGCTTGGTTGGAAAAATTTTGTTGATAATTTGAAAAATTGTTGGGAGAATTGTGAGGGTGATTGGAAAAGTTGGGTTGATGATTGGAAGAATTATTGGAATGATGGAAGTGGCTTGCATGGTTTGACCGTGGGTGGTCATTATTTTGTTGGCTCCATGAGAAATTTAGGTGATTTCTCTAGCCAGAATTGTACGTTGGAGCGTAAGGATCATTGTTCGGCCTTGAAAAGGCCGCATTCATCGGTTCAGAAAAGTGTTGATGAGCTTGAAATACAGGACACTTCTCAAACACATGATTCATGGTCTGACAGTAAGTACAACCCGGAGTTGGAAATTGGTTTGGGCTGACTTGATTGACTGGACTTGGTTCCTTAGTTTCTAGAGCTTCCAGTCTTCTCGTTAGGTTAGCTAACTTAGCCTCGTTAGTTATGGATGATTCAATTGAATGGAGACCTCCTTTTGAAGAGATAGAGTTTGGATTTCTAGAGTTTTCACTAGTAGGTTCCCATTGGATGGTCTTTTTAGCGAGATTCTCATATAAATCCCATCCTTCATGCTCATCCTTCTACAAGAATTCCCCTTGGCACATGCTTTCTAAGAGGGTCTTGATCGAGTAGTCTAAACCGTCATAAAGAATTTGGCATTGTCGCCATTTCTCTATTCCATGATGAGGACATTGGACAAGGAGGTCTTTGAAGCGTTCAAAGTACCTCCAAAACGATTCACTAGGTTCTTGCTTGAACTGCATGATGTTTTTTCTAACGAGAGCGGTCTTGTGGATTGGATAGAATTTCTTCAAGAAGACCTTGATGAAACCATCCCAAGATGTGATGGAGCCGGCCGCTAAGCTGTAGAGCCATTTCTTGGCTAAGTCCTTAAGAGCAAATGGGACAAATCTCAACCTAATAGTATCATCTGCAAGGTGTGAGATTTTCATCACTAAGCATACTTCCTCAAATTCTCTTATGAAGAAATAGGCATCTTCGGACTCTAAGCCATGGAACTTAGGGAGTGTATTGATGAACTGTGGCTTAAGCTCAAAGTTGTGTTCACCAACCGATGGAAGTTGGATGCAGGATGGAAGTGATGTTCTAATGGGATAGAACCTATCCTGCAAAGATGTCGGTCGATCCATAACCGAATCTGGTCTTGTTTCGAACTTGGATGGTGATATGTTTCTAGTTAACCTAGATGAATTAGGGTCTCTTGACCACACTTGCATACACAAACACAATCACAAACAAGTTCACCGATAGTCAAGAAGAGAAAACAACCAAGCCTAGTCTAAGGTAACCTTGACCTAGACAACTCCTAACTGGTTGATTGTCCACAGGAGGTATAATGTAGACTTTGACCACAAGCTAATCAGTCAGGTCAGGGCAAGATTGTTGGGAGGTTATCCGTCAAAGACGTTCCTTAATTAAGTAACCACCAACCTTCGGGCTTTCGGCCCTCAATCCCCTTCCTAGACACTGATTTGGCAGGAGTCAAATTCCAACACCTTCCCCCTTAGGATAATCTCCTAGTGAGTTCGAGATGTCCCTAAGGCCAACGTCTATCAGATTTTACTTAGGCTTAGGTTGTGCGTGCTTGGAGATGGTTTGTGGGCTAAGGAAGGATAATGACTTCCCCACCTTAGCTTGACTTGGATTTTACCTTTAGAATTGATTTGTACAAAGTGTGCAAGATATAAAGAAGTAGCATTCAAAAGCAAATATCACCCAAGAATGTTTCCTAAACTATATGCTATGCATACATACCTTGTCTTTAGCTATCTTCAACAGTAATTATAAAATAAATGTAATTAGACAAATGCCTAAAATACAAGTCTAAACGTTTTTAAGCAATTAACAATTACTCAAATTACTGTTGGATTAAAACAGGGATGGTGGATAACAGATATAGCAAGAATATAACATACAAAAACTTAATTTTTTGCGAGCAATATGTCCTGCAAAGAGTTTTAGTA
Organism: Agave tequilana; assembly: GCA_038442645.1. Lineage (NCBI taxonomy): Eukaryota > Viridiplantae > Streptophyta > Magnoliopsida > Asparagales > Asparagaceae > Agave > Agave tequilana. Next base: position 52,609 of record JAVJIF010032030.1, read on the forward strand.
GTCTAATGAAATTTTTAACTTTTGCAATGCAATTTCTTGAAATTCTGTTTCCTACTTTCGAGAGTAGGGGCAAAGAATTGCAAGTCTTCTCTTGCAAAGCTTGAATGCTAGATCTGAATCTTAAAGTCCCTGAAACAACACATAAAACTTGTTAAAAGACAAATACACTGTTCTCTCCCCGGCAACGGCGCCAAAAATTGATTGCTAAAATGAAAGAACAATCAAAGAGTTAAGAAATTACCGTGTAGCTTATGGCTAACGGGTCGTGTCCACGAGAAGGAATGCGATGAAAGCTTTTCGGTGTTTCATTTAATAACAAAGAATTGTGCTCATTTTTTAGTTGAAAAGAAGAATGCAGAGAAGGGAAATGAATAAAAGAGAAATTGCAACTTTGGAGAAGGCTTTGGAGAAGGTGATTAAAAAAAAAGCTTTGAAAATTGTTTGACTGTTTTAAATATAAGAAGGAGAAGATCTGGGCTCACTAAATTTATTTTCTTCACTACTTATCTCAAGAATAATTTTAGTCCATCACTTTTATCATAGGTAAAAGAGCTTAATTTCTTTTAGTGTTCAAGTAAAACAAATGAGATGATTTCGGATCAAATCTTTAGATCTTTCTTAACACAATATTAAAAATAGAATGTTAAACCATCAAGCGCGAGGAGGCAAGTATGGAATAAAAACGATTTACAAATAGTTGTGCCTTGAAAATCCAAGTTTTAGAAGAAGAGCATCATCATGAGCTTTCAAGAATAAAAACTAACTTTAGGCATTATGATTCAAGAGAGTTCTTCCATCAAATTCAATCGAGAGAGAAGACGTAGAAAACATCATTTAGTGAGCCCCAGAAAACGATTTAGCTACTCATTATGAAATGAAAACAAATAAGAAATTGACAATTAAACACAAACATACCGAATTCAAGTTGAGTTGGAATGGCAAGTAGAAGCTCCTTTGATTGTCACTTCAAAGACGAATTACACACTCAAATCCACTCTTCTCTCTTTTCTGGTCTAAACTAAAAAAAGAATAAAGAGGAGATGCAACTTCTCCAAGATATCTAACAATGTTCCTAAACCCTAAAAATGAACAATAAATTTAATCTTAGTCCTCACTCAATTTTCAGTACAAAACCTTAGCTTTTATAGGGAAAACCTCAGAGGGAAGGGAGTGAGGAGATAAGGGGAGCAAACGCTCCCCTTATCTCCACCAACAAGCCGCGGATCCGCGGCTTGGGCCGCGGATCCGCAGCCTGGATGTGGCCAATTGGCCACATCCAGGTGGAGGGATGGTTGGCGTGGCTTTGTGCTTCCTTTTGTCTTGTTGGATTTGCTGTTTCAGCTCTCTGATTTGATAAAACGATCTTTGATTTGTTGGCTTCAACCGCTTGATTTGGAGGATTCATTTCAACCGGTTTTCAACCTCTCTGATATGCCAAGATTTTTCCTGATTCCCTAGTTTCGAATTTATTCTGAATTAATTTCGGGCTCGTTTCTCTGGCCTATCCTTTAGCAATGGGCCTGCATTTTATAAAGAACAATAGGACTTATTAATATGATTTATTTAGATAACAAGCATGAAAATGTGACAATATGTATGCAATATATGTGACCGATCAGAAACTAAATAGACACAAGATCATTAGTAATAAAACTACATGAGTTATTCATCATCAAAACTAGGATGATGGACCTTTGGGCCAACACATATAAATTTTTTGTGTGTGTATATATGAGCTTGAGTAATTCACAACTAATCTATTCTTTACATTTTATCCTAAAACAAAAATCTTAACACCTACAAACACGACTCAAATCTTGAAAATCTTCTCTTTGAAATCTTCTTTGACCTGGTCCAAACCTTGATCCATGAGCTAGACTCCTCTTTGAGTACTTGATGCGATCTTGAAGCGCGAGCTCTTGAATCAACACGCGCTAGCTTCAAAATATGACTTCGAATCTTTTGTTAAAGCTAAACACCAACTAAGATCTTGATCAAATATCTGAAACTTATTAAATACAAGATCATTAGTACTATAACTACATGAGTTAATCATCATCAAAACTAGAGTGATGAGCCTTTGGGCCAACAATCTCCCCCTTTTTGATAATGATAAAACTCATGGAGTTATATATGCATGGATTAAAGATAAGCTTCATAGAAGCTCCCTCTTAACTCATGCATAGCAAATAAACATAAAGATATTCAATAAAGGCTCATAAACTAAACACAAATATATGCATAAACAACAAATATTAAGCATGCATATATAAACTCTAAATTCTTCTCCCCTTTATTTCAACTCATCAACAAAAAGGTGAAGACAATCAAACAATAAAGATGTATATGCAATATACATTCATGAAGAGGGGAGACGTTAAGTTAACTCCCCCTGCATACATGCATTACATGGAGAAGGGTTGACTAGACCCTAACCCACATAAAGCATAATATATAATGTATAAGCGGAGATGTTAAGCTCCTCTTGCACACGTGTACCACATAACGAAGAGAGGTCAAGCTCTTCAATATGTAAAATACACTCAACATGAATCTATATATAGAGGAGATGTTAGGCTCCCCTTGCATATAGGCAATACATATCAACAAATTTTGAAAAAAAAATTTGATAATACTTAAAACAAAATTTTGAAACTTTTTGAAGTCAACAAAATAAATTTTGATACCAATTATAATTAATTGTAAGTTTTTTATACCAATTGAAGGAAAACATGAAATACATTTTGATACCAAAAAAATACCAATGAAATTAATGCATAAACTTGTAGAGATACCAATTAATATTTAGAATAAAATCAAGCTTAGCATAAACTTTTTGTGCTTAAATAAAATATGTGGCATTGTAAAATAAGTACAATCTAAATCATATATATGTATGTATGAAAATAGAAATACCACTTGAAATTAGGTGCATACATATATAGAAACTAAAATATGAGTATACAAAATGAATAGATCATGAAAATTATGTATAACTCATAACTATCCACCCTTATCATGCACAAGTTAAAAAGATATTCATTAAAAGCATACAAGACATGGTCGCTCATCTAACCGCCCTTTAAAGGTAGGAGTTTTCAAAAATAGGATTTGAAAAATAGTTATAAATTGAAAACACTACCAAATGAAGAATAAATAACTATTTTAAAGTAATTTTTGAAAAACTAGTTAAAGATCCTTCAAATATGAAACCAAATCATATATATCTCATGAAACATGCGTTTTACACAAATATTGACACTCAAGATTTATAAAGCTCATATAAGGCTCATGAAAACAAAGTCATGAGTAAAAAAAATGTGAGTATACAGGAATCATGTGAGTAACACATTCATGAAGATAGGACAATAAAGCTCAAATTATCAAAACATATGAAAATCATAAAAATTAAAACTAAAATTTTCATCAAAATTAAACAAACTTCAAAGTATATGTATGTTTGTCAAAACTAAAAGCATACATACATTTCCCAAATGTAAATGAGTTCTGTTTGGTGGGAGAGGTTTCCTTGTAAAATTTTCTTAAATCAAATGAAAAATTACAGCGGATTAATACTCCGACTACAAGGGAGGGGAGATGTTTAGACTTGAATCTTCCCTTTGTTTAATGCTGGGTTCTTGATGTGGCGGTGGAAAGTGAATCTTATTTTTTGTTGATCGGGTGAACGTGAGGACCTCTCGGGAATCCTCTCTTTGGACGGTAGACGGAGTAACACAGCTCCTGTCAACCGGGAATCTCATAGAGATTATAGGCAAAGATTGACTTGTACGCAGCAAGTTGCTTGAAGAGTAGAACTCTCTTTCTTTTCGGTAGAAATCTCGGGGCCTCTACCGCTCACAAGCGGAATTCCTCTCCAAGAATTATCTGATCCAATCCACCCACCCCTTCTCCATAGCAACAGGGCTATTTATAGAGATTTCAGGGGTGAACGTGCCTCCTAAAAACGCTCCATAATGGGGGTTAACTTCCTCATTATGTGGGCAGTGACTGGGCCCATAATGAGGGCAGTTATAACTGAGACGCGGGTTTCGACTATCGCGCCTTGGTGCTGCAGTGATGCTGAGACGCGGGTTTCGGCCCTCGCGTCTTGATGCTGCAGTGACGCGGGTTTCGACCCTCGCGCCTTGGTGCTGCAGTGATGCTGAGACGCGGGTTTTGGCCCTCGCGTCTTGATGCTGCAGTGACGTGGATTTCGACCCTCGCGCCTTGGTGCTGCAGTGATGCTAAGACGCGAGTTTCGGCCCTCGCGTCTTGATGCTGCAGTGACGCGGGTTTCGACCCTCGCGCCTTGGTGCTGCAGTGATGCTGAGACGCGGGTTTCGACCCTCGCGTCTTCATGCTGCAGTGACGCGGTTTCGACCCTCGCGCCTTAGTGCTGCTGTGATGGATATAATTAGCCCTGCGTCTGGAGTTTGGGACTCTGCTTTTTTGATGACTTGTCTTTAATGATTTTAGACAGCCTACAGAACCCCCTCCAAAGTTTTCGATATTCCGCGGTTAACCGGGACGGATTTGAAAATACTTTGGACTCTGGTTGAATTCGTACTTCTCATGATTAGACTGACAATCATTTGAGATGCTCTGAGCTTGATCCTGTCTGGAATATGGTCTTCGTGAGTGTACTGTGAAACCCTTTGAAGCCGCCAGAAATGATCGTAGCGAGCGTCTAGATACACAGTCTAGACCTCCCAGTGCTCTGAGTTTGTTGTGGGTATACTTTGAAGCAGGGGTGAACAGTCGTCTGCTTGTGCCAGTGTACTGTTGAACTGAATTGCAGAAGCAAGGACTGAATGCGAATCCTGTAGACGCAGGGGTCACGCTGCTTTAAAGACGCGCCTCTTGTAAGGATGCGTCTTTTGGGATGAAGACGCAGCTTTCGCTCTGTGAAGTAGGCGCGGCTTTGCCTAGTTGAAAAGGCGCGACCTTCGGAGGGACGCGATTTTCTGTTGAACACGAATCCGTGTTGTGGGTGCGTTGCCACGCGTCCAGTAGAATTAAGGGGACATCTTCTTTTTGGCGCGCGAATTTCGTGCTGCATTTAATATGCCTGCCATGCGTTAGACAGGGATTAGGCGTCGAGCCAAGCGCCGCGTATCTCTGCGAATCACTGTGCCTATAAAAGACAACAGTCTTTCAAGAGTCATCATTAGACTCTTCTTCTTCGTTTGAGCCTCTTAGGGTTAAGAAAAGCTCGAAACTTTTTTCCGTTTTCACCGTCTTCAACACCGATTTCACGGTTGCGATGGCATCAAAAGCCAAGCATACTGCTTCGTCTTCAAAGGCTGTTGCTCCTGAGACCCAAATAGGTAGTTCCTCCATGCAGGAAACCCCTATTTCAGGTAATAAAATCATCTGATTTGGTTTCCTCCATTGAAGGGGCTTATAAAGTTCTTTTAACTCTTAAGTCCCTTTTGAATGTGAACCGCCAACGTGGGCTCATGCTCGTGTTTGATCTTCAGGTGCGGTTCTTGAGTTGATAGACAAGACGCAGGTTTGACGACCTCTGCATCCTTTATCAACTTGAGCCCATATCTGTTTGTTGAACGCAGGGCCTCATTGAGCCTTGCGTTTTGGACTCAATGCTCAGAATATTTCTAAGTGTGGGAAGTTCAGACGCAGACTTCTTACGATTCTTGCATCTTGTAAGATCAGACGCAAGTTTTAATGAATCTCGCGTCTGAGTCCGATACTTAGAAATTTTTTTCTAAGTCCTGGATTTTAAAATGCGGGCTTCATGTTAGCCTCGCGTTCTTTGAATCTGGACGCAGATTTTGATGATCTCCGAGTCTGGATTCATTCCTGAGTTTGAGTTTCAAACACTTAACCATTTTCTTTCAGATTTCTGATCAAGTGTTGTTCTCTTTGCAGTACGATACTCCTCCAACCCTTTGTCCAAAAAGTGCCACTTTGGGCATGTTGGCGGCGCTGATCATAACCTGACCTTTGTGCTGTAAAAAACTGCTCATGTAACTACTGGTAAGTCGAAGGAGCGAAAGGAGAAGATCTCCAAGGCCAGTATGATGACCCTCCGGGAGATTATCTCTGACGGAGTGTTTGAGACGGATTCGCGCACTCCGTTACAGAAGCCTGTTTTCTTCTTTGGTGATGACATCGACGAGGATGATAGGACTTTGCATGACGGAGATTATAAGTGGCTCCGTCAGATAGGGGATAGGAGGTTCTTTCTTCCCAATATGGAGAGAATGTATCCCCTATCTTATCTTCAGCATATGTCTGTTCACCGTGCGATGGACTGGGATCTTTCCCGATTTATCTCTGGTGTCTCTCTCGGCAGACTAGGTGCCAAAGAAATACACTCTGCCAGTCATGGTAAAGAGGTCTTTGGTTTATTCCCCGGATTGGTCAAGTTTGAATATCCGAGGGGGAAACTCCTCAGCTCGGCACACCTTTATCAACCAGTTCATGAAGGTCAGGGGTGATTTTTCCGTCGACTTCCGCTCGCTCGGGTGGGTTCATTCTTCCAACAGATCCTGGTGGGGCAGGATGGTGGATTTGTCCTTGTCGAACTTGGAGCTCTGCTGGAACAGGTGGGGCTGTACCACTCGGTCAGGGCTGTGCAATATGGTCTCCCGCAGAGTTCCCATAATTTCTATGGCATCCTGGAGCACTATAATCCTTTGACGGGGACATTTTTTTACTCCGGCCGAAGAGATGGGGCTCGCTCTTCATGAGCTATATGAAGTTTCGGGGCTTGTTATGGGAGACGCCCCTTATGAAGAATACGTTCCGACTTCTGAAGAGCTTCATCTCTTGAAGAAGGAGAGCCCTCAAGTATATGAGACATACTAGGAAGTGTTGTGTCACTTCTACATCTGCGGTTAAATACCTCCTGGAGAACCAGGGGTGTCAAGCAGATGTCCTGGGCGAGCTACCTATTCAACGGTATAAATGAGAAAAATAGCCCAGTGACCAGCCTGGTTCTTAGTACTGATGAAGAAATTGCTGAGAGGATTGACGCCTCTGCGAGCTCTTACACCATGGAGTCAAATGAAGATACTTTCAAAACTGATACGGTCTTTAAAAGTTTTCATCATCAAGCCCGAGTTTTCATTTCTGACCGGACGCTATTGGCGGGTTTCTTATGCTATGGCTGAAGCGCTGCGTGATGCCAACACTGCCACATGAAGTAATTGTTGCCGATGCGGTGTACCCGGCGGTCTTGTTGGCCTACGGCAAGTCTACCGCCCTCATTCCAACAATGGTGGCTGGAATTCAAAGTGGATTATAGGCTCTGGTTAAGAGCCTGTGCCAAGTGGAAGCCATTGTCGACTCCAAGGGTAGACCAGAGGTTGACTCGAAGGGAAGGCCAAGAGTGAAGACCCCTAACCCCAGGATCGAGCTTCCATATACGTACTTGATGGCTTGGTACGTTATGCACTGCCCTTCACTGATGACGGCGGTGCCTCTATCCGAGGGGGTTTGTCCCTTTTGTGCAGAAGCTGGAGAACTCAAGCTGGTCTTGCTATTACATGTTCTCCGTTCGAAAATGTATTCTGAACACTTCGAACTATCATCTCGACCGTTGCTTCCCCGAGATTGCCGGTGTATCTTACGGGGATAAATTCGCTGACCTTGCGGGACCAGATGATTTCACAAGGTTGCCATCGGGAGTCTTCTGGTGGCTGATTAATATTCGGCCGGGTATCTGCTCTTTCGGCAAGGGAACTCATGTACGATCGAGCCTTATATGCCGAGCCGTTTTGCTCGACAATTCTCCTATGATCAATTATATATCGGTAACCCCAATGCCAAACTCTCCTTTAGCGGGAATTTATTTGAAGGTGCTCGGGCATGGTATTATAGTGTGGCTGGAGGGACAAAAGCTGTTTTCAGCTTGCCTCATAAGACGCCTAACTGTTACACTAGCCTTAGCTTCTGTACTGGTACTCCCTAGCTAGCAAGATGCCTGGTTTCTCAATAAATATCTCGTGCATTAAGAGTATCAAGGCGTCTTATAAGGACAAATTGGAGTCCAACAAGCGCGCATGAGGCATGGAGGAATACCAGGCAGCCGAGAAAGAGGCAGGAGGAGAAACAAGGGTGGGACCAAGAGCGACAGCACCCAAGGAGCAGCCCGTTAAAAAGAGTCGGCAGCTGTGTCCAAGCGTTCCCATGGCTCTACTTCCAAGGGTGAGCCTATTCCGAAGAAGGCTAGGAGAGACTCGGAGGCTGAAGCTTCAATGTCCGAGGTAGTCCCTTCTGGTGTTAAGGAGCAGAGGGAGGAAGAGGAGGAGGAAGAGGAGATTCCCCCTCTTCATCCTCGCGGTCTACGCAGCAGGGGCCCCATGATCCTGGAAGAAGGGAAACTTGCAGATGAACCCGCCACAACTGAAGAGGCTGAGCAACCCGAAGTTGACTTGGTAGGGAGGGATAACGTTGAAATCCCAGGGGTTTCAATCCAACCTGGGCCTTCTTCCGTTTATGAGAGGAGGGCTGAAATACAACAGCCTGGGTCTCCCAGTGTATTGATGCCCACTTCACATACTGTTGATCCAGTCCTACTACTGGGGTGCTCGGTAGTAAAGCCTCGATTGCTGAGCCTGCTTGTGTTGAACTGTCATCTTCATCGTCTGAAGAACATGGATATTATTCTGGCGAAGAAGTTGATTTTGGCGACGAACCCGCTCTTCCTGATATGAGCAAATTTTCGCATATTTTAGAGGAAGAGATACAAGGACTCGACCCTGTGGCGGCTTCACCGTTAGCAATAATTGCAGCTACCGAAGGTACTTTTCTTGTTTTCTTGAACCGTCTCCTTCTCAAGTTAGGGAAGGGTTCTGACATTTACTTTTGATTTTCAGGGCTGGCCATCGACAGTGAAGCCACAACCTCCTTTCATATCGAGGAGATGATTCAAGAGCTTGCCCAGCAAGAGGGCCCTGAGGCTCCTATTACCGGGATGCCTCAAGAAAGTGCGACCGTTGAGGTTGGGGAGACCTCCACCCCACACGATCTATCCAGGAATTCGCCATCTCCAGACCCTCAACTTGGTAAGAGAATACTGACGCATTGAATTTCTCCTTTTTATTGTCATGGTTGATGTTTCGGTGGTTTGCAGAGAGTACTGGAGTAGCTCAAGCAGAGGATCCTGCGGCAAGCATTGACGCAGAAGATTGTACAGTTCAAACCTCGACTGGGGAACCTGATGTCGCAAGGTTTGCTGTTACTCCAATCGCAGTGGAAGCCGCTACAACAATAACCGCTCCGGAAGTGTCGGCGACCATCTCAGTATCTGATGAACCTATCGTCAGCCTTACTCCTGAATTAATTCTCGTCTCTCGCCCTGTTGTGGAAAGGGGGTCCGGGAGTACGTCAGCAGAGTTCTCTCAAGTTAATGACATCATGGAAGAGCTAGCACGTCAAATGGTGCAGCAATTCTTTACTTCCATGCGATCTCGTATTGACCTCATACTTTTCTGGGGGCAGCTCTTTTGAGTTTGCCCGAATACTTCTCGAAAATCAGATCCAGAACATAGGTCATACAGGGAGTCCTTCGCAAGCTAGGGCATGCCTGATGCTGGTGGAGCAATTGGGAAGCTATCTGAAGGAGCTCAAGTCTTTGAAAAATGCTGGTTCAGTAGACGAGGCTCGGACAACCCTGAATAAGCTTCTTGCCACTCAAGAACATGAGCGAAAGGAGATGGAGGAACAAATAGCTGAAGAGACCTGCCATCTTCAGCATTTCCAAGCTGACCACCAAAGGCTGATTGGCGATTCGAAGGAATCTGAAATCGTCATACAGAATGCAGAGCAGGTTATTGCCACTGCTCGAGCTACCATAGCCAGGGCACAAGCCTTGACCGAGATCAATGAGCAGAAGCTTGTCGCTGCTAGGAAAAGGCTGGAGGAGCTAGAAAATGCTAGAACGCAGGCTGACGAAAGCCTCTCCGTTCATTCTTCCAGGTTGGAGTCTCTTCAAGCACAACTGGCTACGAAGAGATTTTTATCTGAGGAGGAGCTGCGGGTCCAAGCTCTGATGGAGCCTGAGAAGGCACGTCAGCACGAGATGCATCGTCTCCGGGAACAAATTCATTCTTTGACGAAGCAAGATTATTAGCCTCCTTCTTTTTGTATGGTTCACCTTATATTTTTTTTTAACACTCTATTTGTCAAGAGTGTCTGTATTACTTTTACAATTTTTTGAATCAAATAATAAAAGTCTTCGAAATTTTGGTCCATCTCCATCTTTTAAAGTTCTTTACTTGCTGTAGATGAACTCGATTTTCATAACTGTAGTCGTAATCTCTAGTCGGCCATGAATAATAAACTCAGGTTGAACTGAGTTCTTGAGCGAGACGCGGTTTTCACTCAAAGTGAAGACGCGGTTCTGGGAGACGCGACTTTGATTCATTAATGGAGACGACGTTCAGGCTTATCAAGGAAGACGCACGGGTCTTTGATAAGATGCAGCTCAGGCTTAGAGACAACAAGGTATTATTCTGAGACGTGAATTTGCATTCTTCAATAAAGGGGACGCGGCCTTCATATTTATGAAAGGACGCAGATCCATAGACGCGGCCCTTTATTCTATTAGGATGCAGTGGAGACGCGATCTTAGGTTCCTCAAAAACTGATGCATGGATCCCAGCTAATTGATAGGGACGCGGCACTGGCTCAATAGAGACGTGTCTCTGGATCCTTGATAAGGCGCAAACTCAAGCTATATTGAGTTTATGATAAAAAACACAACTGTCATCTCGCAATGGACACGCAGTTCCGGGCTCCTTGTGAATGACATAGGCCTTTTCTGTTGAGGACGCAAGCTTCAGAACGCAGCTTTCAAGTTAATGCGGACTCAGGATCCGATTCGCTGAGGAGACGCGGCTCTGAATTATTCTCCAAAACGCGATCGTGGGTCTCTTAGCAGAAATGAATGGAACGCAGCTTTTGGGTTTATGAAAGGACGCGGGTTTCAGGACGCGACCTTTGAGTCTGTGCTTGACACAACTTCCCAAGCGTTGCATGCAGCTCGTCTTAAAGATCCTGTTAGATCTTTAAATGCCAAATCAGTGTTGACGATTGGGGACTCGTGTCCTCCGATATTCCCGAAGCGGCAATCCACGCGTCAGCTCTTCATTGGGCTTAGACATTAATATCTTTAAATGTCAAGTCGGCGTTGACAATTGGGGACTTGCGTCCTCGACACTTCCCGAAGCAGCAATCCACGTGTCAGCTCTTCATTGGGCTTAGACGTTCGTGCGGGAATTAAAGCCGATGGCTCTGATTTTTACGCCATTAATTACAGGCCTTATGGGTTGTCTATAAATAAGCCTCACCCTCTTAAAGTCCATTGCTTAGACTGTTTTCCCTCGAGAGCAGGCGCTCTGAGGGACTTCATCTTCTTCCTTCAATGGGATTTGCCCCCATGGACAACGTAAGACCCAAAACATTCATACTTTTCTTTAATCTTTTCAGAAGATTATCACTGTCAAATGATTTCAAGATCTAAAAGTTTCCCTCTGAGTACTTTTTATATCTGCGCCTTGATGCAGAAAGTTCAACCTTTAAAGGGTTATTCTGCGGGTAGGAATTACTTGTCCGCCATGAAATACTCAGCCCAACTGAGTTTCAGTTTTGCTGTCCCTTGAAGAGATTCACCTCTTGGCCTTCTCTTGAAGCCTGACTGGTGCGCTCATTATTTGAAAGTTGCGCCTTTTAGACTTCTTGACGAAGCGCGAGTTGATTGAGTCTGAACTCTAACTCAAAATCCCCTGGACGCGAGTGTAATGGACTTTGCACCTGGACCGTGAGACGCGAGCTTTACATATAGAGCTAGCGTTTGAGGCTGTTGACTTAGAAGAATTTTAATTCTGGCCGAAGGCTTCAGACTTGAATGTAGCAACCCTTGTTTCTCAAACAAGGACGTGGCAATTTCGCGTCTGGTTCTCTTCGCGTCTCATATTTTAGACACGGGTCTAAAACTAGACCGCGTTCAGAACTGTGTGTATTCGAAGTCCACAACTTTGATCGTGTCTGTTTCTATCATAACAGAATTTTGACTTTCTGCGTGGGTCATCCCTGCGTCTGAAGTTCACAGCTATGCCGCGTCTATCCTTCAGTTCTTCTGTTTCAGAATTCTAACCTTCTGGTTTTATTTTTTTTACTTCTCGCAGGTAGCCTTAATTATCCTTTCGCACATTTGCTGGGCCCTTGGGAGAATATATCGGCCAGCGAACTTGTTCGATGGTCGACCATTGGAGGAGAAGTCACGGCTCCTGTTTATGGGAGACGAGGATTTGACATCCGTCGAGACCTCATTGGACACGATGCACCAGTCATGCCCCCGGGTTCGCCATGGTCACAGTGGGTACGGCGGTGGATATGGTGGTGGGTATGGTCCTCTTGCAGGTCACTGGAAAGAGGACGTCACCTATAAGGTCTTGAATCCTCCCTTCGCCAATCTTACCCCAGAAGTGACATCGATGAAAAGTTCATGTTCATTAGATGACTTTCTGGTGGTAGAGATGTTCATCAACGAAGGATCATGACCTACACCAGTTGGTCAGGTGGAATCAGAAGGTTCTGTTGCACATCGACCTCAAGAAACACCATTGTTCTTGGTCAACGATGGACTCCTTCGATGTTTACGTCATGCATTATGATGTAATCAGTATCCGATCATTACCATAGTGCGCAGCCTTTCTTTGGCGCCCTTCCAAACATCTCGTATTTAGAGTGGTGAAAATACTTCAGGGAGTCAGTGCAACCTTTTACTGAGAGAGAGGGACTTCTTTATACTCCTTTATTATAACACTCAATCTTATTGTATAAAAGAGCGTTTTGTATCACTTTCATGTATAAATAAAAGCGACACTTTTTCCTTATCTTCTTCTATTGTCTTGAATTCCTTTTTTTTGTATTGAAAATCAGAGAAATAGAAGTAAAGGATCTTTGACTTGTCAAAAATATGATAAAAATTTTTTAACGAGTCAAATTTTGTAAAAAGATCCTATTTCAGGATCTCAACAATGCTGTCAGAGGTGTGATATTAACTTAACAGGAATAAGATAATTCTTGTGGACCTGCCAATCTATAAATGAGAATGATAGGTGGGATTTGTACCCCCAGGGAGGATAAGTTTTCATCAGAGATTCGAAATTAACTTGACAAGATCCAGCTGGAGATTTAGTGAAAACGGTGTAATGTTAACCTAACAATGTTTTTAAGTGGACTTGTTATTCTGTTAACGAGAATAACAAGTGAGACTAGACTCACGAGGAATCTAGGGGGACTTTTTCTGTTAAAGGTGTGATATTAACTTAACGGGTTGAATATAGTCTTGTCAGAAGTGTGATGTTAACTCGATAAGGATGTGAGTCAGAGGTGTGATATTAACTTAACTCAAGGGTGTTCCATCTTCATTTGGGAAGACTGAAAGTGTCACTGTCATAGGTGTAATGTTTAACTTGGCAGTGAGGTAATGCTAGAGGTATAATGTTAACTTGGCATTGGTCATCTCGACTTTGACAAGGAAGTCCGAGGGAAAGTCATGGCCATAGGTGTATTGTTGAACTTAGCAATGACCTGGATGCTAGAGGTGTAATGTTAAACTTAGCATCGCTCATGTCAGCTTCGATATGGAAGCCTGAGGGGAAGTGACTGTCATAGGTTTAGTATTGAACTTGGCAGCAACTTAATTACTGTTAGAAGTGTAATGTGAAACTTAACAGTAATTTGTCAGAGGTGTGGTATTAACTTGACAGAAATTGACTCGAGATAGGAGCAATTTGAGGTCCCGTCGTTCTATTGATGAGAAGTGACAGGTAGAATTTGAAATGTCAGAGGTGTAATGTTAAACTTGACAGTGAATTGATTTGCGATATAAGTAATTTTGAAGACTTATCATTCTATGGATGAGAACTGACAAGTGAAGTTAGAAGTGTCAGAGGTGTAGTGTTAACTTGACAAATCGGAAGACTTGCTACTTCATATAGAGTTGAGACAAGTAAGATTTACACTTACTAGGGAGTATTGAGATTTTTCATTGCCAGAGGTATAATGTTAACATAGCAGTGATTGTATTCTATGGACCTACCATTCCATGTATGAGAATTGGTAGGAGATTTTGGAGGAGGGCATGGGACCAAGTCCACTTAAGATTTTTAGCAAACCCTCAGCTATCAACGGATTTGGTGTGCCTTTACCAACTACCGTTTGAGTTGGGCTAGCCATGCTATTCCCCTCAGCATGATGAGTTGTCGAAGACTTATGTTGGGCTTAGAAGCCAACATTTTCCTTTGTCCTTAGCCGCCGGAGGCGTCAGACATTAATGAAGGTAGAAATACTAAAACCCAAGTTTCACCTTTTGTCGCTTTCTTAATATGTACATCATACATCACGGTGCAGTCAGTGCTCAATTAGCTTGTCATTGGTCTATCGTGATGTGACCTAGTAAAGGAAAGAAGCTTTTCTTGGATCTGGAGTTTTGATCAGAGATGTAATATTAACTTGATTAGAGGAAAAGTCCTATTCAAGGAAAGTACTTCAAGAATCTGCCGTTGATCGGCATCATGAGTGTATCACCGTTTAAAGTTATGAGGCGATATGCTCCATTTGAGTAGACTGACTCTACTACAAATGGTTCTTCTCACTTGGGCTGGAACTTTCCTTTTGTCTTATGTGTCATCACCATAGGTCTTCTGACAGCTAAGACAAGGTCACCTTTCTTGAAAGTTCGCTCCTTAACTTTCTTGTTGAAGGCTCTGGTAATTCAGGCTTGGTAGAGCTCGATTTGTTGCTGGGCCTGCAGACGTTATCATCTAAGGCTTCCAACTCTTGGAGTCGCAGCCGATGCTTCTCCTTCTTTGTCATCTCTGCTATCAAGGTGACGCGTAGAGATGGAATTTGGATTTCTAGTGGAAGCACGGCTTCACACCCATATACCAAAGAAAATGGTGTAGCTTTAGTTGGGGTTCGAACAGTCGTGCGATAGGCCCATAAGCATTCACCTAACTTGTCGTCCCAGTCACGCTGACTTTTCGAGACGAATTTCTTGAGAAGCTTGCTAATGGTCTTGTTGAAAGCTTCTGCGAGACCATTAGCGGCAGGGTAGTATGCCGTGAAGGAAACACTCTGGATTCTGAACTTAGCGCAGAACCTCTGGAAAGCCTGACTG
The DNA here is from genome assembly GCA_038442645.1 of Agave tequilana. Taxonomy (NCBI): domain Eukaryota; kingdom Viridiplantae; phylum Streptophyta; class Magnoliopsida; order Asparagales; family Asparagaceae; genus Agave; species Agave tequilana. The sequence goes on from JAVJIF010032030.1 coordinate 67,766, forward strand.
ACGAACTGGGGTCCATTGTCATGGACGATTCGTTGAGGTACACCAAAGCGGTAGATGACGTGATGTTTAACGAATTTGATCACATCAGACGACTTTACCTCCTTCAATGGAATGGCCTCAGCCCATTTAGAAAAGTAATCGGTTATGGCTAAAATGAACCGATGTCCTTTTGATGACGGTGGGCTGATAGGGCCAACTACGTCCATGCCCCACATCTCAAATGGCCAGGTAGAAGTTGTAGAGTGAAGGTATCCTGGTGCTTGATGGATGAAATCACCATGCACTTGGCAGGCGTGACATCTTTTGGCAAAAATGATGGCGTCAGAGATCATCTTAGGCCAATAATATCCCAACCTTTGGAGTCGATCCCCATGTTTTGGGCCAGGTTGATGGGCTCAACACATACCGTCATGGGCTTCTTTCAATACCTCATGTGCCTCTTTTTGTGATAGGCAGCGAAGCAAGATCCTGTCATGCGATCGAGGATACAAAGTTCGTGTGATTGCATTATAGTAGAACTTGGGAGCTTTCCTTCTAATGGTAGCCGCTTCTTTGGTATCATCAGGCAGGATGCCATATAAGACATAATCGATATAAGGGAATCGCTAGTCTCTATGCTCGGGCCGGTGGATGACTGATTAGTATCGAACTTTGCATAATTATACCACATCTTCACATTTATTTCATATTAAATTCTGCTAATAATCCCTTGCTTCATTCTAGGTCCATGGTGTGCAATGGAGAAGAAGACCCTAAATCACCATTTAATGGTGATTAAAAGCCTATTAAAGATAGCCATTTACCTAGAGAGAAGATTCTGTACAAACAAGGGGCTGAAAAGACAAAACCGGGCACCAGAACTGACAGGGGACAGAAAGGACCGCGCGCGGCTCGAAGCGCTGCGCGCGCGGCCACCGTATGGCCGCGGCTGCGGCCGCGCTTCGGGCCAGGGTTTGTCCCCTGGCCCCCCTCTTCCCTGGTGGCTATAAATACCCCCCTGGGGCTTTTGAGAAGGAGATATGCAAAGTTAGGAGTAGTTTCATTTCCTTGTTGTATTTTAGGATAGTTTAGTTTAGTTTTAGTTCTTCTTCCCCATTGTATTTTCCATTTTCTTTTAGATCTTATATTAGGGAGAGAGAGTGGTTCATGCTTGGAATGCAAGAGTGCTTGTAATAGAAGGTGACAATCTATGAAAGGTGCTCTCTTTACCTCTCTATGTTTACTTCTCTCCAATCTCTTTTACATGTGTAGCTAATCTTTTCTCTCATGGCACTAACTACTAACCACCAACTAGTTTAACTTCTTTTATGGTAATTCACATGAATCTAATAGCCTCGTTTTGGCCTTGCTCTTGCAAGAGTCATTGATGGCTCATGATGATGGATCTAACTCTAACTTCCTAATTGTTGGCCCAAAGGCCTTCCACCCTAGTTTTGATGATGATTAACTCATGTAGTTATGTTTACTAATAATCTTTGTTGTTTAAGTTTCAGATCATTAACCAAGATATTAGTTGGTGATTAGCTTCAACAAGGAGTTTAGAAGCTTTTCATGGTGATTCCGGTGCCAAAGCTTAAAGATCATACCTTTGCACTCGATGGATCACGTTTTGGGAGCAAGTCAACTTGAAGATGGAGATCATCAAGAAGACTTAGGTATCCTAGTTTAGTTTAGTGTGTTTTAGATCCATTTGTAAAGCTTAGTATAGTTGATATGCTCAAGTGCACAAAACACACACGTTTCATGTTTTGGATTTTGATTTTCATGGATAGTTTGATCAAAATAAGTTTAAATAGTTTTTATGTATATTAGATATGTTCTAGATATACATGCATACTTAAACTTCTTAAACAAACTTATTTTGACTATCCTATTCATGTTTTGGAAAAATCAAGTTTGATAAAAATACAAGGTTGGGTTTGATAAAATTTGAAAGACACAAAAATGAATTGATATGATTGTTATATATCTTGAAATTTTTATCACTTGTTTGTGTTTCAATATAAAATGTTAAAACAAGTTTTATGGATTTTCAGAAAAGATAAAAGATTTTTATAAAATATTTTAACATATTTTTTCTGACCCAGGTTTGTGCTGACAGGCCAGGTCGGTCGACCCGGACGGTCGACCGCACCATGGGGCCCGGTCGACCCCAAGGGTCGACCGACGTGCACAGACTTGTGTACGTCTGGCAGACAAAACTCGGTCGACCGTACGGGTTGACCGGGTCTGAGAGCAGAGCTCTCTGTTTGTTTGGGTCGACCGGGGCGGTCGACCGTGTTAGCCCAACGGTTACATTTCTGACCGTTGGCGGTCGACCGGGGCGGTCAACCGTGTTAGCCCAACGGTTACATTCTGACCGTTGGCGGTCGACCGGGCCGGTCGACCGTTAGCCTGTCAGGCTGCCACATTAGCCTAACGCTCTAGTTTTCTGTTTGGGCTATAAAACCCCAACTCTGGGGGTTTTAGCTAAGGTTTTTACAAGAGAAAAATTCCCAGTTTTCCAGAGTTTAAAACAAGTTTTCAAAAAGAGTTTTTGGGCTTTAAACTTCCAATCTTATTTGTTTTAGGTTTTTGGAAAAATCAAAGAAAATAGTATTTTGGGAGATTTGTCTTGGCTTTCATTTTCTATCTTTTGCAAGAGTTTTCCCAAGTATTTTTCTTTGTGTTTTTGTTTTCCAAACACCTAGTTTTTCCACACTTGAGCTATATCTTCTATCCTATTCTATTAGGATCTTGTTTACTGGAAAAAGAGATGTTTGAGGTTGATTGAGCCTCCAAGTTGTAAACCCTTCTTGTTCTTGTGTATCCCTCTTTGGTAGAGGTTGATCGGAGTGGTATTGGTTTGTAACCCTCTTCGGTAGAGGTGTTGGTTGTTGTTTGGCTAAGGGCCTACCCCCTTGTGTGAGGTGGTGTTTGTATTGAGAGAGGAGTTCGGTACTCCATTGTTGTAACAAATCCTCTTCGGTAGAGGTTCCCTCGGTGGGAGATAGGGATTGGAAATCCTACACGGTGGTGTAGGCGGGGATGTAGAGCAAGGTGCTCGAACCTCGAAACATATCTTGTTGTTAGCGTTTGATCCACTTGTCTCTCTAACTCTCTCTCATTTAATTGTGCAAAGCATCATTCATCATACATATCATACATAGCTTGTGTTGTGACTTGCATATATTCATATTGCCTATTCATATTATATGCTTGGTTGTTTGTGTGCCTCACTTATACTTAACCACAAGAGCTTCACATAGCACCTCAACCCATTCAAGGGGAATCAAGAGGAGTTAGTCCAGAGCCCTTCACGAGGAATTCGGCTACACTTGTGTGTTGTATTAAGTGTGATTGCAAAATTGGTTTAAGCTTCCGCATTTAGCGCATTTAGTTCACTAGACTAGCACTTACACCTATTCACCCCCCCTCTAGGTGTTTTTCAATTGGTATCAGAGCTAGTGCTCCTGATACTTAGGCTTAACATCCTAGGAGTGAGATCCTTTGATTGCTAATCTATTGTTTGCATTTGCTTGTTTGCACACTCATATAGTTTTACCATGGACTTCATGACCCCACCTAGTTTTGACCCTTCCAACATTGTTTTTTGGAAGATTAGAATGACTGTTTATTTACAAACCCTAGGACATAAAGTTTACCTTGCCATTACAAGGAATCCTTCCTTAGTGATAGCAAGCATATAGGGGCCAGTGCATAAGCCCTTGAGGCCATTAGAAGCACATTACCTAAAGAATATCTTTTGCGTGTTTCTAACTTTGATTCCGCCTTTGCAGTGTGGAACAAATTGACAACCACCACCACCTCCAAGCTTCAATTGCCAATTCAACCGGAGGAGTCTAGTGGAGAATCCGACTCACAATGCTTAATGGTCCAAGGGAATGACTCCCTTGAGGTACAATCAGAAACCCACTTAGATGATAATGATGATGCTAGTTCTTCAAATGATTATGTTGATCCCCATGCTTTAAATGAAGAACTATCTATAGTTTGTGAAAAATTGATAGAAAAATATAACATTTTGAAAAAGAAGACTTGTGCTTTAAATAAAGAAAAAGAAAATTTGTCTTCTAAGCTTAACAAGGTTTTGCAAGAAAAGGTTGAGGTCTATAATGAAAGGGATTCATTGAGATCTCAACTTAATCTTGCACTAAAAGAAATGAGTTTTTAAAATCTAAAAATGATTGCCATGTTTATTTTGAAGAAAAATGAAAATTTGTCTTCAAAAATTGATTTTGTTTTAAAAGAGAATGTTGCTTTGAAAAACAAAATAATTTCTATTTCAAATGATCTAGATGTTTGTTTAAAGAAAAATATTGTTTTGCAAAATAAGATTGATGCACATGTTTGCCATGCTAGGGTAGTATCACACACTTCACCTATTGCATGCCACACTTCTTCTTTAATTAATAATGATATAAATGTTTTGAAGAAGAGTGTTGATTGTTTGGGCTCCACTTTGAGCCAATGTGTAGAAGGGCATACACGTTTGGAAATCTTGTTTCAAAAGAAACAAGTTTCATCTATTCATGCACACCCTACACGGCATACACATGCTCCTCACGGACACCATCACACCATGTATGCTCATGTGTACACATGTACACATTGTGGACGTAAGAGCCACCTTGCTAAATTTTGCTATGATAGATTACATACTTCAAATTTAGCAAATAAATTTGTTTGGGTTAGAGAAGGTACTAACCCCCATGGACCCAAAAGAGTATGGGTACCAAAGACCACCCCTAGAGTTTTTCATGTAGGTGTGGGCTCTCACATGACGTGAGAGTGATGACACCTTGGAGTGGATGCGTTCCGTACTTAAAGGAAATCAATTGGATGCATCACTTTCAGGGAAGATTTGGTGGGAGGACCACCTTCGTTTTGGAGACTAGAGCGGTGCCCTTCATTGGCTTTGGTATCGAATCTCTAACTCCTCATGTTTACATGCTTTCCATGTTTATCTTTCATAGCATGTTTTTTATGGTTGTTGATTACTATGAAAATATCATGCTTATTAGATTAGTGATATACATGTTTAGTTATTTTGAGACACTCATGTTTAATATGGATAAATTCTTTTGTGTTCTCACTATATGGTTACTATTGCGTATATCATATTTCTAATAACATGTGGATATTCATAGTAATCATGTTTTTGCTTATCATGTTGATTTTTATCTTGTTTTTGATGCTTAATGGTTGAATATATGTTTAGATGTTAGTTTTCATTAAGACTAGGATTTATACTTGTGCATATAGTGGGCCACAAATAAATCTATATATGTTTGTGCTTGAATGCTTATTTAAACCCATTAGATGTATTAGTATAGTCTAGTTTTGATGATCCATACATTTTAGACTTGTATTCATATTTTTGATTTGTTTTATGATTGTGTGTTTCACTTCATGTATATGTTTGTATTTGCCAACTTTAAGATATACATGTATACCCCTTGAGTCATTTGCCTTTCATGCAAATCTATATATGGACTCAATGTGTTTAGGGATATGTATGTATACTTCATGTTTGATAATTCATACATATACCTTGAAATGAAAATTTGTTTTTAAATGAAAATTTAGTTATTCATGTTTTCATGTGTTTATATTTAACTTCGTGTATATGTCTACCTTGTCCAAACTATTCATATACATATACATCCTTTTGAGCCACGTGCCTTAATGCATATATTTGTGGACTCGTTGTGTTTTGGATATGTATGTATGCTTTAGTTTGTATAAGACATACATATACCTCGAAGATTAAATAATTTTGATGATTTTCATGTTTTTCATTGTTTCAAGGAATTTTGAGCTTAATTGAAAATTTCATAATGCCATGTCACACATTACTTGTACACTCACCATTTTTTATATTTCTCATGAGTACGTTTTCATGAGCATGTATGGACTTTATTGTATATTGAGTGTTTTTAAGTGCTATGTGATTTACATGTGTTTTATGAAAATTATTTTTTAGTTTATTCCTTGCTTGAAGGATTTCGTACTAGTTAACAAAATTTTTCATTTTAACTAGTTCGTTTTTCTTCGTTGTGTTATGAGGTATACACATGCTAGTGTTGATTATTTCAATTGGTATCATTGAACTCTTCAATTGGTATCAATTTGATCTTTTTGTATACTCATATGTTTATTGTGTATGTATATTTTCAATTGGTATCATCTATTGGTGATTGGTACTCATTGTATTTCATACACATATACATATTTTATTTGTGCTATTATATTTCTATATCTTGAGCACAAATCTTGTTTATGCTAGAGCTTGAGCTTCAACTATTATTTCAATTGATTTAGTTTTCAATTGGTATCTTATTTCAAGCCTACGCATAGTTTTTGTTGGTATTTCATAAGGGGGAGAAAAATTCGATTTTCATATTTCAATTTGTATTTGATTCCACTCCCACACTTTATGATGTTTTTGTTTATATGGCTTAAAAGAAAAAAATACTATCTTTTGATAACAAGATGTCTTGTGTTTCAAATTGGTATCTAAAAATTTTGTTTAAAGTAAAATACAAAATTTTTGATTATATTTCTTATATGCAAGGAGAGCTTAACATCTCTTCTACATATAGATTCATGTTGAGTGTATTGTGTATTGAAGAGCTTAACATCTCTTCTTTATGTGGTACACGTGTGTAGGGGGAGCTTCACATCTCCTCTTATGCATTACATAATGTGTGTTATGTGAATTAGGGCTTAACATCCTCCTTCATGTAATGCATATGTGTAGGGAAGCTAACTTAGCGTCTTCCTCTTCATGAATGTATATAGCATATAACATTTATTGATCTTTGTTTATTTTCAATTGGTATCAAGATGCTTCATTAACATATTTTCAATTGATATCCTAATTGATTGTCACCCCTTATTGACCTTGTTTTGTTTTTTAGACAAAAGGGGGAGAACATTACCTTTTATTGTTTTGATTGACAAAAAGGGGGAGAAAGATTTTTACCCTCATTTTATGTTTTGATTGTTTACACCTTTGTTGATGATTGACAAAAAGGGGGAGAATAATTTGTGTTTTATATGCATACTTATGTTTTTGCATATATTAAGTTTTATTGGTATCTAGAGCATCTAGTGTTTTGTTAATGTTTTTATTAATTTAATTGGTATCTAGAGCTTCTAGAACATGCTTATTGTTTTATGCATGTTGATGCATACATGTTTATGTACATTCATTGCATATTTTTATTTATTTTATGCATGAGTTAAGGGGAGCTTCTTTGAAGCTTAACTTTAATCCATGCATATATAACTCCATGAGTTTGTCATCATCAAAAAGGGGGAGATTGTTGGCCCAAAGGCCTTCCACCCTAGTTTTGATGATGATTAACTCATGTAGTTATGTTTACTAATAATCTTGTGTTGTTTAAGTTTCAGATCATTAACCAAGATATTAGTGGTGATTAGCTTCAACAAGGAGTTTAGAAGCTTTTCATGGTGATTCCGGTGCCAAAGCTTAAAGATCATACCTTTACACTCGGTGGATCACGTTTTGGGAGCAAGTCAACTTGAAGATGGAGATCATCAAGAAGACTTAGGTATCCTAGTTTAGTTAGTGTGTTTTAGATCCATTTGTAAAGCTTAGTATAGTTGATATGCTCAAGTGCACAAAATACACACGTTTCATGTTTTGGATTTTGGTTTCATGGATAGTTTGATCAAAACAAGTTTAAATAGTTTTTATGTATATTAGATATGTCTAGATATACATGCATGCTTACTTCTTAAACAAACTTATTTTGACTATCCTATTCATGTTTGGAAAAATCAAGTTTGATAAAAATACAAGTGTTGGGTTTTGATAAAATTTGCAAGACACAAAAATGAATTGATATGATTGTTATATGTCTTGAAATTTTTATCACTTGTTTGTGTTTCAATATAAAATGGTAAAACAAGTTTTATGGGATTTTCAGAAAAGATAAAAGATTTTTATAAAATATTTTAACATATTTTTTGACCCAGGTTTGTGCTGACAGGCTAGGTCGGTCGACCCGGACGGTCGACCGCACCATGGGGCCGGTCGACCCCAAGGGTCGACGACGTGCACAGACTTGTGCACGTCTGGCAGACACAAACTCGGTCGACCGTACGGGTCGACCGGGTCTGAGAGCAGAGCTCTCTGTTTGTTTTGGTCGACCGGGGCGGTCGACCGTGTTTGCCCAACGGTCACATTTCTGACCGTTGGCGGTCGACCGGGCCGGTCGACCGTTAGCCTGTCAGGCTGCCACATCAGCCTAACGGCTAGTTTTCTGTTTGGGCTATAAATACCCCAACTCTTGGGGGTTTTAGCTAAGGTTTTTACAAGAGAAAAATTCCCAGTTTTCCAGAGTTTAAAACAAGTTTTCAAAAAGAGTTTTTGGGCTTTAAACTTCCAATCTTATTTGTTTTTAGGTTTTTGGAAAAATCAAAGAAAATAGTATTTTGGGAAGATTTGTCTTGGCTTTCATTTTCTATCTTTTGCAAGAGTTTTCCCAAGTATTTTTCTTTGTGTTTTTTGTTTTCCAAACACCTAGTTTTTCACATTTGAGCTATATCTTCTATCCTATTCTATTAGGATCTTGTTTAGTGGAAAAAGAGATTGTTTGAGGTTGATGTGAGCCTCCATGTTGTAAACCCTCCTTGTTCTTGTGTATCCCTCTTTGTAGAGGTGATCGGAGTGGTATTGGTTTGTAACCCTCTTCGGTAGAGGTGTGGTTGGTTGTTTGGCTAAGGCCTACCCCCTTGTGTGAGGTGGTGTTTGTATTGAGAGAGGAGTTCGGTACTCCATTGTTGTAACAAATCCTCTTCGGTAGAGGTTCCCTCGGTGGGAGATAGTGGATTGAAAATCCTACACGGTGGTGTAGGCGAGGATGTAGAGCAAGGTGCTCGAACCTCGAAACATATCTTGTTGTTAGCATTTGATCCACTTGTCTCTCTAACTCTCTCTCATTTAATTGTGCAAAGCATCATTCATCTCATACATATCATACGTAGCTTGTATTGTGACTTGCATATATTCATATTGCCTATTGATTGGTAGTCAAAAGTGCATTTTTATCATAACATTTACCATCACATTTTCATATTTATTCATTTAATCTGCACAATTATTAATATTTATTATTTATTGTGTGCAGGCCTCGAATTATTATTTTAATAATAAATAAAGCTTAATGAAGCCCAAAAGCCCATATTTGAAGCCCAGGTGTAAAAGTGCAAATATCAATTGTCAAAGTGCAAAATTATGCAAGGGCTAAAGTTGTAATTCTTAAAGATGAGGAAGGATAGAATTCTACCCAACCCTAAACTCTTGCAGGATGAGCATAAGAGCCAAAGATAAGAAAGAAAGTCGTGATAAAAGATTTGGGATAATTGAGATCAAGGTAATTTGATTACCAAGTTATCTCGAAATCTCAAGATGAAGAGCCAGGATCGAACTTCCAGAAACAAACGCCCAGATGGACGGATCAGGAGAGGCCACGCGCCAAAGCGCGTGGCCAGATGCCACTGTATTGCCGCAGAATCGCGGCAAAAGCCGCAATTCTGCGGCAATCTGGATGAGATGGACTACCAGATTTCGTGGGCTACTTTATCCAGGACTCTGATCCCTTCTGCACCTATAAATACCCCCTGCAGTGCAACGTACAGAGCGTCCAGCATCCAGCAAAGGGCCAAGAGGTAGGGTTTAGGTTTTTCTTCTTTCTTCTAGGTTAGATTTTCTTTTCTTTTTATTTTCAAGAGAGAGAGAGAGGCTTATATTGAGCGTGACACCGATGTACCTTCCTCGTCTCTGCCATTGTACTGATTAATAAAGGTATTCTTTTATTTTGTTTATTATTCTTATGTCTTGTTTTATTTTGTTTTCTCTTCTTTTTCTCTTTGATCTCTGTGGGTTTGATGAACATACAAGTGAATTCCAAAGCAAGTATAACTAAGCTATGTGAGAACCAGCGATATTTCATGAAGACGTTCTCCTCCAAGCTACGCATCACTTCGTTCTTGATATGCTTGACGATATAATGTGCACAGGGACTGAGATCAAGTTTATGATCTATGCGTTGAATGCCTCCTAAGCAAGATAGAACATGTAAGGTTTTCACGTTTTTCCTAAACTGAACTAAAGTAAGTATCTTTTCTTTTCTTTTCTTTTCTTTTCTTTTCTTTTTTTTAAGATTAAATCACAACTCTTCTCCAAATTCTTTCTTTGCCGACCCATTGTAAATACCGCCTCCTTCTAAACTAACTAACATTTTCTTATTTTCTTTTAATAACTAAAAAAGATAAATTTTTAGAGTAAAATTTACAAACGCTTCCATCGCTAGTCCCTCCCTGAGGATCACGACCCGCATAGCCTGCTACAGCGGATTCGAATTGAACACTTGCACACCTTTAATTCTTAATCTAATATTTCATATTTTGTGTGCAGGTAAAAGTTCAATCAAAATTTGCAATTTGTTGATCGATTTCCTGCACACAAAATATAGTATTTTAGTTTAAGAATAGGATGTGCAAGTTCTCAATTCTAATCCGCTGTAGCAAGGCTATGCGGGTCGTGATCCTCAGGGAGGGACTAGCGATGGAAGCGTTTGTAAGTTATCTCTAAAAAATTTTATTTTTATTATTAGCAGTGGTATTTACAATGAAGTGGGGAGAAAAGAATGTGAGAGAGATGAATAGAGATCTAAACTAAAGAAAGAAAAGAAAACTATAAACGTACAAACCTCTTCAGCCTGCTTACCTTTGATCCGTGCGATGATTTACCTTTTCTTGGAAGACTTGCAAGTATGGCGTATAGGATGTTCATCGCCATAAGCCATCAAGGGTTCTTCTTTGGCTAGGCAGTCTCAATGCAATTGGATCTCATTGTTCATAAGGCATTTAGAGAAAAACAATGGAAGAAAACAGGAACAGAGAAATACAGAATAAAACACGAAGAAATAAAACAAGAATAATAAAAAAGACAAACCTCAAGCAGATTTCATTAACAATAGAAGAAGAGTTGGCTTACACCGCTGTCACCTCAGTACAAGCATGGACTCCTTCCTCCATGAAAGCTTCCTCCACTCTCAGTTACAGACTTTACAAAAGAAAAACGAACATAAAATCTAACCTAGAAGAAAAAACCTAAACCCTAGCTTTTGGCTCTTTGCTGGACGCTGGACGCTCTGTACGTTGCACTGCAGGGGGTATTTATAGGTGCAGAATGTCGAAGAGTCCTGGATAAAGTTGCCCACGAAATCTGGTAGCCAGATAAGATCAGATTGCGCAGAATTGCGGCTTTTGCCGCGATTCTGCGGCAATACAGTGGCATCTGGCCACGCGCTTTGGCGCGTGGCTTCTCCTGGTCCATCCATCTGGGCGCCTGCTTCTGGAAGCTGCATCCTGGCTCTTTATCGTGGGATATGGATATAACTTGGGAATCAAGTTATCTAGATTTGGAATTCTCCCAATCTCTTTTGAACGAATTTTCTTATCTCTGCATCTTATCTTTGGCTTTTATCCTCATCTGCAAGAGTTTAGGGTTGGGTAGAAGTCTATCCTTCCCTCATCTTTGATATTTGCAACTTTAGCCCTTGTATATTTGCACTTTGACAATTGATATTTGCACTTTTGCACTTGGGCTTCAAATGTGGGCTTTGGGCTTCATTAAGCTTTATTTATTATTAAAATAATAATTCGAGGCCTGCACACAATAAATAATAAAATATTAATAATTGTGCAGAATTAAATGAATAAATATGAAAATGTGATGGTAAATGTTATGATAAAATGCACTTTTGACTACCAATCACACCCCCACACTTATCTTTTTGCTCGTCCTCGAGTAAAAACGAAGAAAAAGAAAAAGTTAATCTAACCTAACTCACTTTCGTAGGAATCACGGTTGCACTTAGCACGTGCAACAAGCCGTTAAACCTCTAGGTTACCCTAGAGGACGAGTGTTGTCTCGTGAGGGTTTTCAGCGGATTGCACCCACAAAATCCATAAAAAGAAAATATTTGAATTATTATTGAAGAGACTAAGTAGTCTATAAGTTTTAGGATCCTCATTTTTATTCATTCTTTAAACTTAGTCTTAATAAAGTTAATTGTTTTCCATTTTAGGTAAGGGTCAAAATTGAACTTCTAATATAGTCTTTTTTGTTACCAAAAATCATATGCATCCTTGTAAATTTATACTAGGAATTCCTTAACTTGGACTCTCATGCCTCTATATATATTTATTTTTTTCTTTTTTTTTTTAATATGTATAATGCATCTAATTTTCTTTCGTATAAGCATTAAGGCTTCTTGAGGCCCTCATACCTAACTAATTGACTTTTAGATGTGTTAAACATATATAAGTAATTTTTCCTTAATTTCCTTAGGCTTTCTAATCCACCCATGTAACGAACTTAAAGTCGATGATTCCCAAACCGGTTGGCTTTAGGGCACCAGGTGAGAAAACACCCTGCGGACTCAAATTCGAGTGAACTAGGCCCCAAAACTAAGGACTTTATTTTATTTACTCACCTTTAGGCATGAATACTTATGCTTCTTGAGGCACATGTATCAGCTTAATTGGTGATTTTTTTTTTTTATGAGGCACAAGGGTCTTTGTCTTAGAATCCTAGATATGCATTAGGTATGCATATTTCATTAAGGTAAAAATCAAGACTAATTACTTATTCAATTTCTCTCCTATACCTAAAAATTTAAACAATTTATTTATTTTGACCAAGTTTTTAGAAATCCTAATCACGATTTTCCTAATCCTTAAACTAACTTAGATTTCTTTCAAAAAAAATAAGTCAAAATATTTCCTCTTTATAACATTTTTTTTAAATTTTTTTTTTATTAGCAAATTTTGTTAGTGTCTACTTATGTTAGTATGTTAGTAAAGCCCACCCCCACACTTATCTCATGCATTGTCCTCAATGTATGAATGTATGCATATATGCATAAAACAGAACAAGGGAAGGCGGAAGTTACCTTAGGGTGGTGGTTCCGGAGGTGGTCTAATTGGTCCACGAAATGCGGCCCAATCAAGATAACAGATAATTTGGTGGAACCCACCAGAAACTTTCCTTACATAACCCACTAAAATATATGTATAATCAATTTTTAGTATTTCCACCCCATCAAATTTCCAAATTTCATAATAAATTTCAGAGTTAATTGTCTCAACCTCCTTGTCCCAAAATGGAGTATGAAAAGATGGAATTATTGACTTGGACATTATAGGTACGGGAACGAATACCGACTCAAGGAAGATGCTCAAATCAAGTAAGGGCTCAGGAGTCGGGCTAGGTTCAAGAATTGAGTCCAAGTCAAGAAATTGAAACTCAAGTCCACAATCTTCTTCCCACAATGGAATGTGACCTAATATGGGTGATATCTCTTTACTTCCAATATTAAGGAATTCTAATTCATCGCCATACAATTCTTCAAAACTAAGGTCAACATCTTCCGTCAGAATTGTACAATTAGTTTCAGAAGTAAAGAGATTGTGAGAATCTAGGTCGCATATCTCATTGGGTTCAATGTAATAAAAAGAACTTGCCAATTTATCCATAGGATTTTCAAAATTGCATAATTGGTCAAGTTCAATATGATCATCTAAAATGGGTGATTCAATTTCATTATGAATTGGAACAGGATCCAATGTTGACTCGGGAAAAGTGAAATCAGGTGGAGACACCGGAGTCATTATTGAATCAGGATGTAAAATTGAATCATCAAGTGGGAGATCATGATCATATTCGTGCTCAAGTTCTATTTCAGGAAAGGAAAAACTTGCCAAATTATCAAGAATTGGAGTTTCGGTAAGTTCAAATGATGGCACTGAAATAGAATCTTGTTGTCCAAAGCAACTTGGTTCGTCGGCTCTAAAAGAGTGGTCAGCGATATCAGAATTAGCCGGACGGTGAGAACGTAAGGATTGAACCATCAAATCTATGTCATGCTCACGAGCTAATCTAGCCTGAGTCATGGCTTCAAGCCTTTTTTGTGATTGGGCTTGGAAAAAGGAAGTGTAATCGTGATGAAGTTGTGAGTCGGTGGACTCACGCATCATCATGTCTAAGATTGATGGTGGTTGTTGCTTGGACTCGTGCATACTTATCATTTCCCCGATAGATGGTAATCTATTCTGAATGGGGGATTTGAGTATGAATCATTGAAAGAATGTGGACTGGATGGATATGAAGGACAATTTGGTTGAGAATTAAACTCGGGGAATCGAAACCGATGAACTCTGTGACGAGTTGAAATTATTATGGAAATTATAGTCATAAGATGGAGGGTGTGGGTTATATTCATTCGGATAAGACCATTCCGGCACACTAGATTGGTCAAAATTATGATATGCCGGGTTGGTAATATCCGAAAAAGAATTAGGTGTGTAATATGGATTAAAATTGGAAAAATTATTATAAGCCATATCACACAAACACAAACAAAGAAAACAAACAAATAAACAAACAAAAAAGAGAAAAATTCTAACCTAGTTAGGGTAGACCTATGACCTAGACGACTCCTAACTGGTTAGACTGTCCACGGGAGGTAGGGTGCAGACTTTGACCACAAGTTAATCAGCCAGGTCAGGGCAAGAGTGGTGGGAGGTTTTACGTCAAAGACGTTCCTTAATTAAATAACCACCAATCTTTGGGTTTTCAGCCCTCAATCCCCTTCCTAAACACTGATTTGGCAGGAGTCAACTTCCAACACTGTTCCCCCTTAGGATAATCTCCTAATTGAGTCCGAGATGTCCCTAGGGCCAACGTCTACTAATTTTTAAGTTAGGCTTGGGTTAGTGAGTGCTTTGGATATGATTTTTGGGATAAGGAAGGGTGATGAAATCCCCACCTTATCTTGTTAATGGGTTATGCCCTTAAGATGAATTAGTGCAAGTGTACAGATAAATAGATAAGAATCACTCAAAGCAGAAAATCAACCAAGAGATGAGTCCTATTCTACATGCAATGCGTACGTACCTTGCCTCCCCAGCACTCTTCAACAGTAAAATAAAGTAATTGAAAAGACACATGCCTAATATGCAAACGTCTAATCAATTTTTATTAAACAGCAAATAGTTTACTGTTGAATTAATTAGCAGTAAGCAGGGTTATCACAGAACAAAGTTAACAGACCAGAAAACAGATATGACAATTTGTAGCAACCTGCAGAAAACTGAGTCAGTAATTCACTGCTATTGCCGCGGATCCGCGGCTATTGCCGCGTTTCTGCGGCAAAGTAGCAGGCTCTGCTGCTCTGCCTTCGAGGGCAGAGGCACAGAGTTGCTATATGTCCACTTCTGCTGCTGTTTCCTGTTCTCCAAACCTGCAAACAGAAAAGAATAAAAGAATAATTAGTTAATTTTTTTTTATTTAGAGAAAAACTTACCGTCCTTCCCCGGCAACGGCGCCAATTTGTTGATCGATTTCCTGCACACAAAATATAGTATTTTAGTTTTAAGAATAGGATGTGCAAGTTCTCAATTCTAATCCGCTGTAGCAAGGCTATGCGGGTCGTGATCCTCAGGGAGGGACTAGCGATGGAAGCGTTTGTAAGTTATCTCTAAAAATTTTATTTTTATTATTAGCAGTGGTATTTACAATGAAGTGGGGAGAAAAGAATGTGAGAGAGATGGAATAGAGATCTAAACTAAAGAAAGAAAAGAAAACTATAACGTACAAACCTCTTCAGCCTGCTTACCTTTGATCCGTGCGATGATTTACCTTTTCTTGGAAGACTTGCAAGTATGGCGTATAGGATGTTCATCGCCATAAGCCATCAAGGGTTCTTCTTTGGCTAGGCAGTCTCAATGCAATTGGGTCTCATTGTTCACAAGGCATTTAGAGAAAAACAATGGAAGAAAACAGGAACAGAGAAATACAAGAATAAAACATGAAGAAATAAAACAAGAATAATAAAAAAGACAAACCTCAAGCAGATTTCATTAACAATAGAAGAAGAGTTGGCTTACACCGCTGTCACCTCAGTACAAGCATGGACTCCTTCCTCCATGAAAGCTTCCTCCACTCTCAGTTACAGACTTTACAAAAGAAAAACGAACATAAAATCTAACCTAGAAGAAAAAACCTAAACCCTAGCTTTTGGCCCTTTGCTGGACGCTGGACGCTCTGTACGTTGCACTGCAGGGGGTATTTATAGGTGCAGAATGTCGAAGAGTCCTGGATAAAGTTGCCCACGAAATCTGGTAGCCAGATAAGATCAGATTGCCGCAGAATTGCGGCTTTTGCCGCGATTCTGCGGCAATACAGTGGCATCTGGCCACGCGCTTTGGCGCGTGGCTTCTCCTGGTCCATCCATCTGGGCGCCTGCTTCTGGAAGCTGCATCCTGGCTCTTTATCGTGGGATATGGATATAACTTGGGAATCAAGTTATCTAGATTTGGAATTCTCCCAATCTCTTTTGAACGAATTTCCTTATCTCTGCATCTTATCTTTGGCTTTTATCCTCATCTGCAAGAGTTTAGGGTTGGGTAGAAGTCTATCCTTCCCTCATCTTTGATATTTACAACTTTAGCCCTTGTATATTTGCACTTTGACAATTGATATTTGCACTTTTGCACTTGGGCTTCAAATGTGGGCTTTTGGGCTTCATTAAGCTTTATTTATTATTAAAATAATAATTCGAGGCCTGCACACAATAAATAATAAAATATTAATAATTGTGCAGAATTAAATGAATAAATATGAAAATGTGATGGTAAATGTTATGATAAAAATGCACTTTTGACTACCAATCACCTATTCATATTATATGCTTGGTTGTTTGTGTGCCTCACTTATACTTAACCACAAGAGCTTCACATAGCACCTCAACCCATTCAAGGGGAATCAAGAGGAGTTAGTCCAGAGCCTTTCACGGGGAATTCGGCTACACTTGTGTGTTGTATTAAGTGTGATTGCAAAATTGGTTTAAGCTTCCGCATTTAGCGCATTTAGTTCACTAGACTAGCACTTACACCTATTCACTCCCCCTCTAGGTGTTTTTCACTAACCACGAACAAGCTAACATTACTTTACTTCATGCTTGCTCTTATCGGATTTTGATGATTTAAGTGTAGCTTGTACTTGTTTGTTGAGTTGGGTTGTGATGAGTTACATATGGGTCATGCTTTGAATCGCTCTTGAACCAAGGACTAGTGATGGCCAATGATACGTGTGAGGCAACTATCACTAAGAGGTTAGCGTGTTGGTGGAGTTATTAGTAGTTAGTGCCATGAGTTTTCTTTCTCTTTCACTTGTTTTAGAAATATACCAAAAACTACACATACCATTCTTTTCTATGTTTCCTACTTCTTTGTGTCTCACCATACTTCTCTTTCCATTCTTTACTTTCTTTTCTTTTCATTCTTTAAAACTTTGAAGAATCTTTAACAAACACGTGAATCAACCAATAAAGCTTCTATCGCCTCCCGTCCTTGTGGATTCGACTCGTTTTAGCCTCTATGCTATAACGGAAGTATCGAGGAAGCCAAAGCACACACACTTTAAATCTTCACTTCAAAACATATACTTTTGTGCGCGGTTTTCCCTCGATCAAATTTTGACGCCGTTGCCGGGGATGGGAACGGTTTGATTTCACATTTTTGTTAACTTTTCTTCTTTGTTTTTTGGTGTGCAGGTTAAAGTTTTAGCATTGCAGAAGTCCACACTTGCTCAAGTGTGGTCGGGTAATTCTTGTATATTCTTATTTTCTGCTGCTAATTTCTTTTATTACCTGTACACTGTAAATAATATTAAGAATTAAAATACGGTAATTGGATGCTTTAAAACGGTTTAGACATTTGCATTTAGGCACGTGTCAATTTCATTCCAATATACTGTATTTTATTCTTGTGTTGTTGTGATCTTGTAGGAGGTGTACATATTGCATTACATATAGTTAGGAAATACATTTCAGCGATTTACTTGCTTTTTTTGTGTTCATCCTTATCTATATTGCACACTTGCACAAACTAAACTTAAGGGCAACACCCAATACAACATAAGGTGGGGAAGTTATTACCCTCCCTTAGCCCAAAAATTACCTCCCCACTCACACAACCCAAGCCTTAATAAAAATTGCTAGATGTTGGCCCCTAGGGACATCTCGGACTCATTTAGGAGATTGACCTAAGGGGGAAGTTGTTAGAATTTGACTCTTGCTAAATCGGTGTCTAAGGTTGGGGATTGAGAGGCGAAATCTCGAAGAACAGTGGTTTGGCATAATTAGGCCCGTTGCTCCGGCACGGATACCTCCCACTGATCTTGCCCCTACCTGGCCGATTAACTCGTGGTCAGCTTCCGACAATATACCCCCCGTGGACAGTCTAACCAGTTAGGAGTCGTCTAGGTCTAAGTCAACCCTAGCATAGGCTTGTTTTCTTTTTCTTTTTCTTTGTTGTTTGTTTGTTTGTTTGTTTTTCTTTTTTTTTGTAAATTGTGATATGGATTTTAATAACAACAATTCTTTCAATTATAATATGAATCCATATTTCACCCCTACCTCATTTGACTCGGATAACTCTGACCCGGCAATGTACAACATGAACCAACCATATATGCCGGGTTGGGATTATCTGAATCAATATGACCCATATCCCCAACCATATGACCAAGATTTTCAAAATAATTTCTACTCTTCACAGAGTCCATGGGGCTTCAACTCCCCCGAGTCAAATTTTCAACCACTTTGTCCACAATTTTCACAATATTCGTTCCCCAATTTTGATTCATATACTCCTTTTCCTGAACCACCAATTGAAGAACAATCATCATTGGAAAGGAGTATAGAAGAGTCCCTACAACAAATGCAAAATTTGCTCAATTCACAATCCTTTTCATATCAAACTCCACATACTCCTTTTCTAGAGCATCTCATTGAAGAATCTGAGCTAGAAAAGCGTTTGGAAGTCTGTTGTGAAAGAATGCAAAACATGTTGGACTCATTCTCTCCACCAAATTTTCAAGAGTCATACTCATCTTTTCTAGTCTCATCAATTCACAATGAACAAACTTCAATACTGGACTTGAGTATAGAACCCTTGCGTGAGTCCGAGCAGCAACCGCAAAATCCGATAGACTCACAATTTCACCATAATTTCCAAAATCAACTTCCATACTTATTTTTTCAAGAACCAATTACAAAGAGTATGGAAGACATGATTCCGAATTCAAATTCTGTTACCCAACCTATCAGTAGGTTAGACTCAATTATGAGCGATTTGATCAATGAGAGCGAGGATAATCTTTCTTGTCAACCATTGACCAATTCTTATATCCCTAACTCTACTGACTGGACCCTTGAATCATGTCAATTTGGGAATCCAGATTCAATTTCAGAACACACATTTGAACTTGACCAATCTCCATGTTATGAAAGTCACCTGGACATTTTGGCCAGTTATCCCTTTCCTGAAATTGAACTTGAACCTGAATGTGATCCTGAACCTCAAGTTGATGATTCCTTTTCACTTTTTGCTTCAATAGTGACCCCGGTATCCTTACCAGATTTTTTCTTTATTTCGGAGTCAACATTGAATCTTGTACCAGTACACCGTGAAATAGAATCACCAATCTCTTATGATCACACTTCATTCATGGGGACAGTGTGTGAACGTCAATTCTTTGGTCTGGACTCTATTTTTGAACCAATTTCGACTCTCATTGTTGACTCTCGACTTGATCTGAGTCAACTTCCCGAGTTGGTATCGGTTTTTGTTCCTGTTCCATTTGAGTCCAAATCAATCATCTCTCAAAATCACACTTCATTGTTGGACAAGAATGTTGACAAAAATGACTCAGTAATTATTTTTGAAAATTGGAAATTAGATGGGGATAATTTTTTAAATAACACCATTCAGTCCATTATTCTTTTGTTGGGTCATATTAAAGAGGTCACTAGGGGGTCCTGTACGATCCACGCTATGTTGATTGGGTCGCCACGCTTGGCCCAATCCGACCACCATCAGAGCCACCCCCTTGAGGTAATCTTCCTTCCCTCTCCATTTGTTTCATGTCTATACACATTCACGATGCATTGAGGACCATGCATGAGATAAGTGTGGGGGAGGGTTTACTAACGTAGTTAGTTTTATATTTTCTTTCTTTTACACTTCTTTTTAAATAAAAAAAAAAAAAAAAAAAAATCTTTTTTCTTTTCTTTTTACAAAACTTTTTGAAACAAGAGAAATAGTTTTGATCCATTTTTAAGAAAATTAAGATTATCTTAGGAATTAGGAAGACCTAAAATTATGAAATTTTAAACCGAGTCAAATAATAGATCTTGTTTAAATTTTAGGATAAGAAAATAAGATTGAAAAGATAATTTGATCTTGAATTTTTTGCCTTAGATTTATGCACTTCACACTTACACAATTTTTGGGATTGAAACAAAGACTAGAAATGCCATAAAAATATATATATATATATATATATAATAAAATAAAATAAATTGATAATAAAAACCACTAATTGAAGTTAGGTAATTATGCCTCAGGAAGCATGATTATTCATACCTAAAACGGTGGACAAAAATCAAATAATCCCCTTTAGTTTTGTGGCCTTATTTACTCGAGTCCTTAAGTCCGAGGGATGTTTTCTCATCTGGTGCCCTAAGACCATCTGGTTTGAGAGTCACTGGCTAAAGGCTCACTACCCGGGTAGATAAGAAAGCCTAAGAAAACTAAGGGAAAGAAAAAAAAACTAAATAAATATATATATTAAATAAATGGCATGAAAGTTTGAGTCGATATCCCAAAAATCTCCACAGTTCACAAAGTGCATATTTTTCTAAAGAATTTTATGAAAGATCAAAGAGTCAATTCAATTTTAAATTCTTACATTTAATTTATAACAAGATTTTTGTATTTTGACTTAGTTTAAGAAAGAACAATTTCTGGTTAACCGATGACCTTAGATCACTTATATTTTCGCAAAAATATTTCAACACTTTTCTCTATTTCAAAATGTGTTTTCAAAATACTAACATTTGATTTCTTTCTTTATGGATTTTGTGGGTGTAATCCGCTGAAAACCCTCAGGAGACAAAACTCCTCCTCTAGGGGAAACTTAGAGGTTTAACGGCTTGTTGCACATGCTCAGTGCAATCGCGTCACCTGCGAAAGTGGTGTAATAATTTCTTATTTTTGTTTTGCTCGGGACGAGAAAAAGATAAGTGTGGGGGTGTGATTAGTATCTAACTTTGCATAATTTATACCACATCTTCACATTTATTTCATATTAAATTCTGCTAATAATCCCTTACTTGCTTCATTCTAGGTCCATGGTGTCCAATGGAGAAGAAGACCCTAAATCACCATTTAATGGTGATTAAAAGCCTATTAAAGATAGCCATTGACCTAGAGAGGAGATTCTGTACAAACCAGGGGCTGAAAAGACAAAACCGGGCACCAGAACTGACAGGGGACAGAAAGGACCGCGCGCGGCTCGAAGCGCTGCGCGCGCGGCCACGCCAGGCCGCGGGGCCAGGTTTCCGCGGCCATACGGCCGTGGCTGCGGCCGCGCTTCGGGCCAGGGTTTGTCCCCTGGCCCCCCCTCTTCCCTGGTGGCTATAAATACCCCCCTGGGGCTTTTGAGAAGGAGATATGCAAAGTTAGGAGTAGTTTTCATTTCCTTGTTGTATTTTAGGATAGTTTAGTTTAGTTTTAGTTCTTCTTCCCCATTGTATTTTCCATTTTCTTTTAGATCTTGTATTAGGGAGAGAGAGTGGTTCATGCTTGGAATGCAAGAGTGCTTGTAATAGAAGGTGACAATCTATGAAAGGTCCTCTCTTTACCTCTCTATGTTTACTTCTCTCCAATCTCTTTTACATGTGTAGCTAATCTTTTCTCTCATGGCACTAACTACTAACCACCAACTAGTTTAACTTCTTTTATGATAATCCACATGAATCTAATAGCCTCGTTTTGGCCTTGCTCTTGCAAGAGCCATTGATGGCTCATGATGATGGATCTAACTCTAACTTCCTAACCACGAACAAGCTAACATTACTTTACTTCATGCTTGCTCTTATCGGGTTTTGATGATTTAAGTGTAGCTTGTACTTGTTTGTTGAGTTGGGTTGTGATGAGTTACATATGGGTCATGCTTTGAATCGCTCTTGAACCAAGGACTAGTGATGGCCAATGATACGTGTGAGGCAACTATCACTAAGAGGTTAGCGTGTTGGTGGAGTTATTAGTAGTTAGTGCCGTGAGTTTTCTTTCTCTTTCACTTGTTTTAGAAATATACCAAAAACTACACATACCATTCTTTTCTATGTTTCCTACTTCTTTGTGTCTCACCGTACTTCTCTTTCCATTCTTTACTTTCTTTTCTTTTCATTCTTTAAAACTTTGAAGAATCTTTAACAAACACGTGAATCAACAGATAAAGATTCTATCGCCTCCCGTCCTTGTGGATTCGACTTGTTTTAGTCTCTATGCTATAACGGAAGTATCGAGGAAGCCAAAGCACACACACTTTAAATCTTCACTTCAAAACATATACTTTTGTGCGCGGTTTTCCCTCGATCAATGACTCAAGAGCTTCTTTGACTTGACAATCTCCTATTGGCTTCTGGTAATCTTCAGAAGTGATTCTTGGGCAATACAGGTCGTGGTTATGGACAAGTATTTTCTCTACTACTCCAGCTGGAAGGACTAATGAGGCAGCGAGAGACGCTAGTGCATCTGCATGCGCATTTTGCTGGCGGGGTACATAGTCAATGTAAAAGTTTGTGAGCTTCCCGGCCATGTGGACAGTCGCATTGTAATAAGGTACTAGATCTTCATGTCTGACTTCGTACTCCCCGCGAACTTGGTTGACGATAAGTTTAGAGTCACCATATGCCTCGAGATTTTTAACGCCAATCTCATCGGCGAGTTGCATTCCAATCAAAAGGGCATTGTACTCTGCTACATTATTGGAACAAGGCT
Organism: Agave tequilana; assembly: GCA_038442645.1. NCBI lineage: Eukaryota > Viridiplantae > Streptophyta > Magnoliopsida > Asparagales > Asparagaceae > Agave > Agave tequilana. The sequence continues at coordinate 90,719 of JAVJIF010032030.1, forward strand.
CGGTTAATGAGAAGGCTCGAGGAATCACATAGTTCTGTGGGGAGATGAGTACTACCCCTACTCCTGCTATGATATGTCCTTTTGGGCCTGTTCTCGATTCACCGTCAAAGAAAAGTTGCCACACTTGTCTTTCGAAAGATGTCTGGGTTAGGCAAACTTCAGCGACCTCGTCTGGGAGATCCTCGTAAAGTTCGGTTGCCCTCAGACCTGGATGCTAAGCCAGGAAATCCGCCACCGCTTGTCCCTTCACGGCCTTTTGTGGTAAAAAGCGCATTTCATATTGGGATAGCAATATGGCCCATTTTGCTAGTCGGCTGTTTAACGCTGAAGGCTTTGTCATGAGTAACCTCAAGGGGTTGACCTTTGATATGACATTTATAGTTTGGCCTACCAAATAGTGTTGCATTTTCTGAACAGCGAATACCAATGCCAAACATTCCTTCTCGATCGGGTTGTATCGATGTTCGGCCCCAATCATGGTCCTACTCAAATAATAGATTGCTTGTTCGCGTCCTTGATCATTGTTCTGAGCTAGTAAAGCTCCTAAAGAATGATCCATTGCTCGGACGTATATCAAGAAAGGTTTTCCGGACACCAGAGCTGCAAGGACTGGTGGTTGTGTGAGGTACTTTTTGATTTCCTCAAACGCTTGTTGGCAAGCATTGTCCCAAATGAACGAGACACCCTTTTTCATTAATTTGGTAAAGGGTTGGCATCTTCCGGAGAGATTTGAGATGAACCTTCGGATGTATGCCAATCGTCCTTGTAATCCCCTGAGTTCTCTGAGATTCTGTGGAGGTTGCATCTCCTGAACGGCGCGAACATTTTTCGGGTCCAAATGAATTCCTGTAGAGGTTACGACAAACCCTAGGAATTTTCCACTGGCCAACCCCAGGAAAGATTTGGTGGGGTTCATCTTCAATTGATGGGCCCGCATGATGTCGAAGATAGCCTTTAACTCGGTTATATTATCACCTTTAGCGCGGCTTTTTACTGCAATGTTGTCAACATAGCATTCCACCGTTTTGCGCATGTGTTCGTGAAAAATGGCATTCATGGCCCTCTGATATGTCGCCCCCGCATTCTTTAGTCCGAAGGGCATGACGGTGTAGCAGTATACCCCCAGTGGTGTCTTGAAAGAGGTATGCTTTTCATCATCAGGATACATTTTGATTTGGTTATACCCTGAGAATCCATCCATGAAGGACATTCGCTCAAATCTACACGTATTGTCAATCATGACATCCGTGATTGGAAGTGGGAATTCGTCCTTGGGACAGGCTACGTTCAGATCGCGAAAATCAATGCAGATCCGGATCTTTCCGTTCTTTTTGGCAACGGGAACGATATTGGCTACCCAATCAGGATGTTGTTCTTCCCTGATGAAGCCAGAGTCTATAAGTTTTTTGACTTCTGACTGAATTACCTCCATCACTTCTGGACGGAACTGTCGCTGTTGTTGTTTGACAGGCTTTACGTCATCATTAATGTTGAGGTGATGCATGGCCACTCGAGGATCAAGTCCAGGCATGTCCTCATAATTCCAGGCGAAAACATCTATATATTCTCGCACCAGAGATACTAAATCTTCTTTCTCGGAGGGCGACAAGCTTTCGCTTATAAAGATGGGCTTAGGATTATCCTCATCTCCTAGGTTAATCTGAACAACTTTATCCTCTGTGGGTGGCTCGCGTTGTTCAAAGCGAGTATCCCAAAGAGCATTTAAGTGTTTGATCTAAGGATCTGTATCAGGTTGGATCATCTCTTCGTCTTTGTCTTCCAGATGGCTGGTTGAAACCATATTCACTGAAAGTTCTCTGAAGATGTTGCCGACACTAACATCTGATTCCCACGATGATGTGCCCGATGAGCAGTTATGGCATAATGGCTCTTCCGACTCAGAGGCTGATGGGATCGGAGTTGACACATAGCCCAACCCCCTGCGAGTTCGATGATAATAATCAGGGGTTTTCCCTTTCGGGATGAAAGATCGGAGTAGTGTTCTCCTTCCTTTGCCGAAGTTCAACCCAGGACCGTTTGTTAGATCATACCCCATACTTTCCATCATTCTGAGTACATTTGGCTCATAATGGGCGAACTGAGGGGGTTCCTTTTCGCTTTCTGATTCTTCACGAGACATTAGTTCGGATTTGATTTGTCTGAAAAGAATTGATTTTTGGCCTTTCCGTCTTACTGGAACCATGAATATTGATTCTTGCGCATCACTGGCATCTTGATACGTTTCGAAGGATGACTTCACTGGTACATGTAATGATGTCAAAGCATCCATTGCCGACCAGGGGTCATTATCCACTTCAGTACTAGTGTCTGACGGCACTGAATCAGAAGCGAATACAGAAAAATAAGCCAAATCTAACTCTTCATTAATATACCATCCGCCTACATCATTGGCGGTTATATCAACATCGAGCTTATCAATGCTGGTTACAAGTGGATCTAGTTCCCACATGCACTCTTCTTTCTCCGGCTCGGTGTCAGCTTCATTACAAGAGTCAGGCTCCTTTGGTTGCGGGATTTCGTTTGTTTCCACAGAGTCCTGATACAGCAGAGAGTCTGTGAAATAGTTCTCCACTCCCTTGAATGGATGCCTTTCGGCAATTAACGTTCGTACCCTTCCGCTCTCGTTAATATATTTCATGACTTAGTGGAGGGTGGAGGGAACGATAGAATTACGATGAATCCATGGTCGTCCCAACAACAAATTCCAGGAGGTGTCGGCATCAATCACGTAGCATGTCACTTCCGACTTTAAGTCCCCGATCTGGCATTTGAGCTTGATCTTCCCCATTGGACGGGTACCGTTAGCATTGAACCTAAAAATGGTAGTTTGGGTGGCACTCAACCGGTGGGTAGGAACCCCTAAATGTTGCATGACCCGGCGAGGCATAATGCTCAATGCAGACCCTGAATCTACCTGAATGCGGCTTATATCAGATGATCCGATGTACCCTGTGAAGTATAGGGGTCGATCATGTTTCCCTTTAACCAGTATATCATCTTGTTGGCCCGGAGGCCTTCCTCTCTAGTTTTGATGATGATTAACTCATGTAGTTATGTTTACTAATAATCTTGTGATTTTAGTTTCAGATTATGTAACAAGATATTAGTTGGTGACTGCTTCAAAAAGAGGAGTTTGGAAGCCTTCACTTGGTGATTCCCGAGCCCGAGCGTCAAGATCATTCATAGCCATGCTCGTTGGATCACGGAGTTTGGACCAAGTCGACTTGAAGATGAAGATCGTCAAGAAGACTTAGGTATCATAGAGTTTAGATTGAGTTTTAGATCCATGTGTAAAGATAAGAATAGTTGATATGCTCAAGTGCACAATACACACACGTTTTGGTTTTGATATTGGTTTTCATGAATAATATATCAAAACAAGTTTAAATGGTTTATATGTATAGTAGATGTATTCTATTTATACATGCATGCTTAAACTTCATAGACAAACTTATTTTGACTATCCTATTCATGTATTGAAAAATCCAAGGTTGATAAAATACAGTTTTGGTTTTTGGTAAAATTTCCAAGACATCAAAATGATTCCAAATGTTTAATATTGTCTTGAAATTTTTATCACAAGTTTGTATTTCAATGCAAAATGTTAAAACTATTTTTGGAGATTTTTACAAGACTTAAAAGAATTTTTAGAAATATGATTTACTATTTTTCTGACCGAGTTTCTGACCCAGATTGTGGCTGACAGGCCAGGTCGGTCGACCGCACGGTCGACCGCACCAAAGGCCGATCGACCGTGCGGTCGACCGACGTGCACAGCCTTGTGCACGTCTGGCAGACACATGGGCCGGTCGACCGGTCGGTCGACCGGACCAGAGAGCCTTGCTCTCTGTATCTGGGCTGTCGACCGGCCGGTCGACCGGACCAGAAAGCTTTGCTCTCTGTATCTGGGCGGCCGACCGGGCGGTCGACCGGGTTCCTCCAACGGTCACATTTATGACCGTTGGCGGTCGACCGGGCGGTCGACCGCAAGCCTGTCAGGCTGAAAAATTCAGCCTAACGGCTAGTTTCTTGGAGAGCCTATTTATACCCCATTTCTTGGGGGTTTTGGATAAGATTTTCAAGAGCAAAAATTTCTATATTCTCTGGTGTTTAAAACAAGTTTTCAAAAGTGTTTAGAGCTTCAAAAGATCAATCTTTATTTGTTTTAGAGTTTTTGAAAAAATCAAAGAAAATAGAAAATTGGGAGATTTGTTTTGGTTCTTCATTTCTATCTTTTACAAGAGTTTTCCCAAGTGTTTTTCTTTGAGTTTTTGTTTTTCAAACTCTAGTTTTTCTACACTTGAGCTATCTTCTATCCTATTCTATTAGGATCTTTTGTTTGTGGAAAGAGATTGTTTGAGGTTGTGGAAACCTCTAAGTTGTAAACACCCTTACTTTTGTTGTATCCCTCTTTGGTAGAGGTTGATCGGGTGATTGGTTTGCTCCCTCTTTGGTAGAGGTTGAGATTGTAGTTTGCTCCCTCTAGTGAGAGGTGGAGTTTGGTTTGTAACCCTCTTCGGTAGAGGTGTTGGTTGTTGTTTGGCTACGGGCCTACCCCTCGGTTGTGAGGCGGTGTTTGAGAGAGGAGTTCGGTACTCCCTTGTTGTAAAAATCCTCCTCGGTGGAGGTTCCCTCGGTGGGAGTCCTCAGTGGACAAGATAGTGGATTAGAAATCCTTGTCGGTGAAGGCGGGGACGTAGAGCTAGGGGCTCGAACCTCGAAACATATCTTTGTGTTTGTATTTGATCCATTATCTCTAAACTCTCTCTCTTTAGTTGTGTTGTGCATCACTCATATCATTCATATCTATTTGCTTGTGTTGTGCCTTGCATATCTTCATATTGCCTATCTCTTATATGCTTGTGTGCTTGTGTGCCTCACTTGTACTTAACCAACGAGAGCTTCATATAGCACCTCAACCCATATCTAGGGGAATCTAGAGGAGTTAGTCCAGAGCCCTTAACGGGAAATTCGGCTACACTCGTTGGTTGTATTAAGTGTGTTGCAAATTAGTTTTAGCTTCCGCATTTAGTTTCTAGATTAGCCATATCACCTATTCACCCCCCCTCTAGGTGATTTCAATTGGTATCAGAGCCTACGCTCCTGATACTTAGGTTTAACAACCTAGGAGTGAGATCTTGGTTTTATCTAATCTACATTTGCATTTGCATATATTTGTTTGCACACATATAGTTTGCACTCATGGATAGCCCTCCCATGTTTAATATATCTAGACTTGAGATTTGGAAGGTTATGATGAGTTGTTATTTGAAAACCCTAGGCTTGCATGTTTATCTTGCCGCTACCAAGAAATGCTATCTTGGTGACCGCAATCATATAGGGGCCAATGCACAAGCCCTTGAGGCTATTAGAAGCACGCTTTCTAAAGAACATCTTATGCTTGTTTTTAACCTTGATTCCGCCTTTGCAGTGTGGAACAAGTTGACAACCACATCCACCTCCAAGCTTCAATTGCCAATCCAACCGGAGGAATCTAGTGGAGAATCCGAGTCTCAATGCTATATGATCCAAGGGAATGACTCCCTTGAGGTACAATCGGAAACTCAACTAGATTGTAATGAGTATGCTAGTTCTTTATGTGATGAGAATATTGATCCCCATGCTTTAAATGAAGAACTATCTATTGTTTGTGAAAAATTAATTGAAAAATATAATGTTTTGAAAAAGAAAAGTCTAGGAATTGTTAATGAAAATAAAAGTTTGCATTCTAAACTTAACAATGTTTTACAAGAGAAGGTTGAGATTTATAATGAAAGGGATTCATTAAGATCTCAACTAGACCTTGCTCTAAAGGAAAATAAAGTTTTAAAATTTAGAAATGATTGCCATGATGTGTTAAAGAAAAATGAGTTTTATCTTCAAAAATAGAATTTGTTTTAAAAGAAAATGATTCTTTGAAAAATGAAATTGATTTTATTTCAAAAGAATTAGAAATTTGTTTAAATAAAAATAAATCTTTGAAAAATGATTTAGATTCACATGTTTGCCATGCTAGGGTAGTTTCACCTAGATCACCTATTGCATGCCACACTTCTTCTCTAATTGAAAATGATATATCCATGCTTAAGAAGAGTGTTGATTGTTTGGGCTCCACTTTGAGCCAATGTGTCATGAATCATACACGCTTGGAATCCTTGGTTCGAAAGAAACAAGTTCCATCTTTTCATGCACACCATCCACGGCATACACATGCTTCCCACGGTCACCATCATCACATGTATGCTCATGTGTACACTTGTACACATTGTGGACGTAAGGGCCACCTTGCTAAATTTTGTTATGATAGAATACATGTTTCTAATTTAGCAAATAAATTTGTTTGGGTTAGAGAAGGTACTAACCCCCATGGACCCAAAAAGTTGTGGGTACCAAAGACCACCCCTCTTGTTTATGATGTAGGTGTGGGCTCTCATATAACGTGAGAGTGATGGTACCTTGGAGTGGATGCGTTCCGTGCTTAAAGGAAACATTTTGGATGCATCACTTTCAAGGAAAGTTTGGTGGAGAGGACCACCATGTTTTGGAGACATGGAGAGTTGCCTCATAGGTTTTGGTAACGGTCTCTAACTCCTAATTATTGTTTACATGCTTTTCATGTTCATTATCTTTAGCATGATTTGATGTTTTTAGATTATTATGAAAATGTCATGATAATTAGACTTATGACATACATGTATAGTATTTGAGACACCCATGCTTATATGGACCCATATTTAGTGTTCTCACCTTAGTTTAGCTATCATGTACATCATAGTTCTAATGACATGTGGATTTACATAATGATCATGTTTGAGTTTATCATGTTGATTTATATCTTGTTTTATGCTTCATGCGTTGATTACATCTTTAAATGTTAGTTTTTATTAAAACTAGGTATATACTTGTGCATATAGTGGGTCACAAATAAATCTATATATGTTTGTGCCTGAATGCTTATTTGAACCCATTAGATGTGCTAGTATAGTCTAGTTTTGATGATACATGCATTTGACTTGTATTCCTATTTTTGTTTTCATGTTCATGTATTTTTGTTTAACTTCATGTATATGTCCATCTTGTCCAAACTATTGATTATACATATACATCCTTTTGAGCCACGTGCCTTCATGCATATATCTTTGTGGACTCTTTGTGTTTGGATATGTATGTATACTTTAGTTTGTACATGACATACATATGCCTTGAAGATTAAATAGTTTTGATGATTTTCATGTTTAAGGAATATTGAGCTTATTGTCCATCCTTCATGATTATGATCTTCACATCTTATTTGTACACTCACATTTATTGTTTACTCATGTTTTTTGTTTTCATGAGTCATATTTGTGCTTATTGGCTTAGAGTGTTGAATATCATGTGGTTTTCATGTTTCATGAAAAATATTTTGTTTTATTCCTTACTTGAAGGATTTCGTACTAGTTAACAAATTTTTTCATTTTAACTAGTTCGTATTCTTCGTTATGGTAGTGATTTTCAAACATACTATATTTTCAAATCTATTTTTGAAAACCCCTACCTTCCAAGGGTGGTTGGATGGGAGATCATGCTCATGTATGCTTTATAATGAAAATCATTTTAAACTTGAACATGATTGGGAGGATAGGTTATATGAGATATACATTTGATATTATTGTTGTTTCAATTGGTATCATTGGATTTTTTTCAATTGGTATCAATTTTGACCTTTCTTTTATACTCATATATGTTTGTATGTATGTATGCTTTCAATTCCAATAGTATCAATTTCGATTGGTATTAAATTTTTCATACATATATATTTTGTTTATGCTTAAGCTTGAATGTTTAAATGAATATCATGTTTCGATTGATTAGTTTTCAATTGGTATCCTTAAACAAGCTCATGCATGTTTTTAGTTGGTTTTTCATAAAGGGGGAGAAAACTCATATTTTAGTTTTCAATTGGTATTTTGTTCCCTTACTTTATGATAGAAAATGATAATTTCAATTGATATCATATGTTTAAAATGAACAATTATTTCAATTGGTATCAAGATGTTGTTTTCATTGGTATCAAGAGGCACTTCATTGACATATTTTTTAATTGCTATCATGTTTAATGTCACCCCTTATTGACTTTGTTTTTTATTTTAGACAAAAAGGGGGAGAACATTGTTTTTATTGTTTTATTGTTTTTACCTTTTGTTGATTCTTTGTTTCGAACAAAATAGGGAGAAAAATTTATTGTTTTGGTTTTTACCCCTTTGTTGATGATTGACAAAAAGGGGGAGAATTATTTGAGAGTTTGATATGCATATAAACTCAAACTCTTTTTTTTATATGCATATTTATGGTTTTGCATATATTAAGTTTAATTGGTATCTAGAGCATGTTTATTTGTTTTTGAAAATTTCATTGGTATCTAGAGCCTTTTATTGTTTATGCATATCTATGCATGTTTCATGTTTCATAATTCATTGCATATTTATGTTTATTTGTTTATGCATGAGTTAAGGGGGAGCTTCTTTGAAGCTTAACTTTAATCTATGCATATATAACTCCATGAGTTTTGTCATCATCAAAAAGGGGGAGATTGTTGGCCCGGAGGCCTTCCTCTCTAGTTTTGATGATGATTAACTCATGTAGTTATGTTTACTAATAATCTTGTGATTTTAGTTTCAGATCATGTAACAAGATATTAGTTGGTGACTGCTTCAAAAAGAGGAGTTTGGAAGCCTTCACTTGGTGATTCCCGAGCCCGAGCGTCAAGATCATTCATAGCCATGCTCGTTGGATCACGGAGTTTGGACCAAGTCGACTTGAAGATGAAGATCGTCAAGAAAACTTAGGTATCATAGAGTTTAGATTGAGTTTTAGATCCATGTGTAAAGATAAGAATAGTTGATATGCTCAAGTGCACAATACACACACGTTTTGGTTTTGATATTGGTTTTCATGAATAATAGATCAAAACAAGTTTAAATGGTTTATATATATAGTAGATGTATTCTATTTATACATGCATGCTTAAACTTCATAGACAAACTTATTTTGACTATCCTATTCATGTATTGAAAAATCCAAGGTTGATAAAATATAGTTTTGATTTTTGGTAAAATTTCCAAGACATCAAAATGATTCCAAATGTTTAATATTGTCTTGAAATTTTTATCACAAGTTTGTATTTCAATGCAAAATGTTAAAACTATTTTTGGAGATTTTTACAAGAATTAAAAGAATTTTTAGAAATATGTTTTACTATTTTTCTGACCCAGTTTCTGACCCAGATTGTGGCTGACAGGCCAGGTCGGTCGACCGCACGATCGACCGCACCAAAGGCCGGTCGACCGTGCGGTCGACCGACGTGCACAGCCTTGTGCACGTCTGGCAGACACATAGGCCGGTCGACCGGTCGGTCGACCGGACCAGAGAGCTTTGTTCTCTGTATCTGGGCGGTCGACTGGCCGGTCGACCGGACCAGAAAGCTTTGCTCTCTGTATCTGGGCGGCCGACCGGGCGGTCGACCGGGTTCCTCCAACGGTCACATTTATGACCGTTGGCGGTCGACCGCAAGCCTGTCAGGCTGAAAAATTCAGCCTAACGGCTAGTTTCTTGGGAGCCTATTTATACCCCATTTCTTGAGGGTTTTGGATAAGATTTTCAAGAGCAAAAATTTCTATATTCTCTTGTGTTTAAAACAAGTTTTCAAAAGTATTTAGAGCTTCAAAAGATCAATCTTTATTTATTTTAGAGTTTTTGAAAAAATCAAAGAAAATAGAAAATTGGGAGATTTGTTTTGGTTCTTCATTTCTATCTTTTACAAGAGTTTTCCCAAGTGTTTTTCTTTGAGTTTTTATTTTCCAAACTCTAGTATTTCCACACTTGAGCTATCTTCTATCCTATTCTATTAGGATCTTTTATTTGTGGAAAAGAGATTGTTTGAGGTTGTGGAAACCTCTAAGTTGTAAACACCCTTGCTTTTGTTGTATCCCTCTTTGGTAGAGGTTGATCAGGTAATTGGTTTGCTCCCTCTTTGGTAGAGGTTGAGATTGTGGTTTGCTCCCTCTAGTGAAAGGTGGAGTTTGGTTTGTAACCCTCTTCGGTAGAGGTGTTGGTTGTTGTTTAGCTACGGGCCTACCCCTCGGTTGTGAGGCGGTGTTTGAGAGAGGAGTTCGGTACTCCCTTGTTGTAAAAATCCTCCTCGGTGGAGGTTCCCTTGGTGGGAGTCCTAGGTGGACAAGATAGTGGATTAGAAATCCTTGTCGGTGAAGGCGGGGACGTAGAGCTAGGGGCTCGAACCTCGAAACATATCTTTGTGTTTGCATTTGATCCATTATCTCTAAACTCTCTCTCTTTATTTGTGTTGTGCATCACTCATATCATTCATATCTATTTGCTTGTGTTGTGCCTTGCATATCTTCATATTGCCTATCTCTTATATGCTTGTGTGCTTGTGTGCCTCACTTGTACTTAACCAACGAGAGCTTCATATAGCACCTCAACCCATATCTAGGGGAATCTAGAGGAGTTAGTCCAGAGCCTTTAACGGGGAATTCGGCTACACTCGTTGGTTGTATTAAGTGTGTTGCAAATTAGTTTTAGCTTCCGCATTTAGTTTCTAGATTAGCCATATCACCTATTCACCCCCTCTAGGTGATTTCAATTGGTATCAGAGCCTACGCTCCTGATACTTAGGTTTAACAACCTAGGAGTGAGATCTTGGTTTAGCTAATCTACATTTGCATTTGCATATATTTGTTTGCACACATATAGTTTGCACTCATGGATAGCCCTCCTATGTTTGATATATCTAGACTTGAGATTTGGAAGGTTATGATGAGTTGTTATTTGAAAACCCTAGGCTTGCATGTTTATCTTGCCGCTACCAAGAAATGTTATCTTGGTGACCGCAATCATATAGGGGCCAATGCACAAGCCCTTGAGGCTATTAGAAGCACGCTTTCTAAAGAACATCTTATGCTTGTTTTTAACCTTGATTCCGCCTTTGCAGTGTGGAACAAGTTGACAACCACATCCACCTCCAAGCTTCAATTGCCAATCCAACCGGAGGAATCTAGTGGAGAATCCGAGTCTCAATGCTATATGATCCAAGGGAATGACTCCCTTGAGGTACAATCGGAAACTCAACTAGATTGTAATGAGTATGCTAGTTCTTTATGTGATGAGAATAATGATCCCCATGCTTTAAATGAAGAACTATCTATTGTTTGTGAAAAATTAATTGAAAAATATAATGTTTTGAAAAAGAAAAGTCTAGGAATTGTTAATGAAAATAAAAGTTTGCATTCTAAACTTAACAATGTTTTACAAGAGAAGGTTGAGATTTATAATGAAAGGGATTCATTAAGATCTCAACTAGACCTTGCTCTAAAGGAAAATAAAGTTTTAAAATCTAGAAATGATTGCCATGATGTGTTAAAGAAAAATGAGGTTTTATCTTCAAAAATAGAATTTGTTTTAAAAGAAAATGATTCTTTGAAAAATGAAATTGATTTTATTTCAAAAGAATTAGAAATTTGTTTAAATAAAAATAAATCTTTGAAAAATGATTTAGATTCACATGTTTGCCATGCTAGGGTAGTTTCACCTAGATCACCTATTGCATGCCACACTTCTTCTTTAATTGAAAATGATATATCCATGCTTAAGAAGAGTGTTGATTGTTTGGGCTCCACTTTGAGCCAATGTGCCATGAATCATACACGCTTGGAATCCTTGGTTCGAAAGAAACAAGTTCCATCTTTTCATGCACACCATCCACGGCATACACATGCTTCCCACGGTCACCATCATCACATGTATGCTCATGTGTACACTTGTACACATTGTGGACGTAAGGGCCACCTTGCTAAATTTTGTTATGATAGAATACATGTTTCTAATTTAGCAAATAAATTTGTTTGGGTTATAGAAGGTACTAACCCCCATGGACCCAAAAAGTTGTGGGTACCAAAGACCACCCCTCTTGTTTATGATGTAGGTGTGGCCTCTCACATAACGTGAGAGTGATGGTACCTTGGAGTGGATGCGTTCCGTGCTTAAAGGAAACATTTTGGATGCATCACTTTCAAGGGAAGTTTGGTGGAGAGGACCACCATGTTTTGGAGACATGGAGAGTTGCCTCATAGGTTTTGGTAACGGTCTCTAACTCCTAATTATTATTTACATGCTTTTCATGTTCATTATCTTTAGCATGATTTGATGTTTTTAGATTATTATGAAAATGCCATGATAATTAGACTTATGACATACATGTATAGTATTTGAGACACCCATGCTTATATGGACCCATATTTAGTGTTCTCACCTTAGTTTAGCTATCATGTACATCATAGTTCTAATGACATGTGGATTTACATAATGATCATGTTTGAGTTTATCATGTTGATTTATATCTTGTTTTATGCTTCATGCGTTGATTACATCTTTAAATGTTAGTTTTTATTAAAACTAGGTATATACTTGTGCATATAGTGGGTCACAAATAAATCTATATACGTTTGTGCCTGAATGCTTATTTGAACCCATTAGATGTGCTAGTATAGTCTAGTTTTGATGATACATGCATTTGACTTGTATTCCTATTTTTGTTTTCATGTTCATGTATTTTTTTTTAACTTCATGTATATGTCCATCTTGTCCAAACTATTGATTATACATATACATCCTTTTGAGCCACGTGCCTTCATGCATATATCTTTGTGGACTCTTTGTGTTTGGATATGTATGTATACTTTAGTTTGTACATGACATACATATGCCTTGAAGATTAAATAGTTTTGATGATTTTCATGTTTAAGGAATATTGAGCTTATTGTCCATCCTTCATGATTATGATCTTCACATCTTATTTGTACACTCACATTTATTGTTTACTCATGTTTTTTGTTTTCATGAGTCATATTTGTGCTTATTGGCTTAGAGTGTTGAATATCATGTGGTTTTCATGTTTCATGAAAAATATTTTGTTTTATTCCTTACTTGAAGGATTTCGTACTAGTTAACAAATTTTTTCATTTTAACTAGTTCGTATTCTTCGTTATGGTAGTGATTTTCAAACATACTATATTTTCAAATCTATTTTTGAAAACCCCTACCTTCCAAGGGTGGTTGGATGGGAGATCATGCTCATGTATGCTTTATAATGAAAATCATTTTAAACTTGAACATGATTGGGAGGATAGGTTATATGAGATATACATTTGATATTATTGTTGTTTCAATTGGTATCATTGGATTCTTTCAATTGGTATCAATTTTGACCTTTCTTGTATACTCATATATGTTTGTATGTATGTATGCTTTCAATTCCAATAGTATCAATTTCGATTGGTATTAAATTTTTCATACATATATATTTTGTTTATGCTTAAGCTTGAATGTTTAAATGAATATCATGTTTCGATTGATTAGTTTTCAATTGGTATCCTTAAACAAGCTCATGCATGTTTTTAGTTGGTTTTTCATAAAGGGGGAGAAAACTCATATTTTAGTTTTCAATTTGTATTTTGTTCCCTTACTTTATGATAGAAAATGATAATTTCAATTGATATCATATGTTTAAATTGAACAATTATTTCAATTGGTATCAAGATGTTGTTTTCATTGGTATCAAGAGGCACTTCATTGACATATTTTTTAATTGCTATCATGTTTAATGTCACCCCTTATTGACTTTATTTTTTATTTTAGACAAAAAGGGGAGAACATTGTTTTTATTGTTTTTACCTTTTGTTGATTCTTTGTTTCGAACAAAATAGGGAAAAATTTATTGTTTTGGTTTTTACCCCTTTGTTGATGATTGACAAAAAGGGGGAGAATTATTTGAGAGTTTGATATGCATATAAACTCAAACTCTTTTTTTTATATGCATATTTATGGTTTTGCATATATTAAGTTTAATTGGTATCTAGAGCATGTTTATTTGTTTTTGAAAATTTTATTGGTATCTAGAGCCTTTTATTGTTTATGCATATCTATGCATGTTTCATGTTTCATAATTCATTGCATATTTATGTTTATTTGTTTATGCATGAGTTAAGGGGAGCTTCTTTGAAGCTTAACTTTAATCTATGCATATATAACTCCATGAGTTTTGTCATCATCAAAAAGGGGGAGATTGTTGGCCCGGAGTCCTTCCTCTCTAGTTTTGATGATGATTAACTCATGTAGTTATGTTTACTAATAATCTTGTGATTTTAGTTTCAGATCATGTAACAAGATATTAGTTGGTGACTGCTTCAAAAAGAGGAGTTTGGAAGCCTTCACTTGGTGATTCCCGAGCCCGAGCGTCAAGATCATTCATAGCCATGCTCGTTGGATCACGGAGTTTGGACCAAGTCGACTTGAAGATGAAGATCGTCAAGAAAACTTAGGTATCATAGAGTTTAGATTGAGTTTTAGATCCATGTGTAAAGATAAGAATAGTTGATATGCTCAAGTGCACAATACACACACGTTTTGGTTTTGATATTGGTTTTCATGAATAATAGATCAAAACAAGTTTAAATGGTTTATATATATAGTAGATGTATTCTATTTATACATGCATGCTTAAACTTCATAGACAACTTATTTTGACTATCCTATTCATGTATTGAAAAATCCAAGGTTGATAAAATACAGTTTTGGTTTTTGGTAAAATTTCCAAGACATCAAAATGATTCCAAATGTTTAATATTGTCTTGAAATTTTTATCACAAGTTTGTATTTCAATGCAAAATGTTAAAACTATTTTTGGAGATTTTTACAAGACTTAAAAGTATTTTTAGAAATATGTTTTACTGTTTTCTGACCCAGATTGTGGCTGACAGGCCAGGTCGATCGACCGCACGGTCGACCATACCAAAGGCCGGTCGACCGTGCGGTCGACCGACGTGCACAGCCTTGTGCACGTCTGGCAGACACATGGGCCGGTCGACCGGACCAGAGAGCTTTGCTCTCTGTATCTGGGCGGTCGATCGGCCGGTCGACCGGACCAGAAAGCTTTGCTCTCTGTATCTGGGCAGTCGACCGGGCGGTCGACCGGGTTCCTCCAACGGTCACATTTATGACCGTTGGCGGTCGACCGGGCGGTCGACCGCAAGCCTGTCAGGCTGAAAAATTCAGCCTAACGGCTAGTTTCTTGGGGAGCCTATTTATACCCCATTTCTTGGGGTTTTGGATAAGATTTTCAAGAGCAAAATTTCTATATTCTCTGGTGTTTAAAACAAGTTTTCAAAAGTGTTAGAGCTTCAAAAGATCAATCTTTATTTGTTTTAGAGTTTTTTGAAAAAAATCAAAGAAAATAGAAAATTGGAAGATTTGTTTTGTTTCTTCATTTCTATCTTTTACAAGAGTTTTCCCAAGTGTTTTTCTTTGAGTTTTGTTTTCCAAACTCTAGTTTTTCCACACTTGAGCTATCTTCTATCCTATTCTATTAGGATCTTTTGTTTGTGGAAAAGAGATTGTTTGAGGTTGTGGAAACCTCTAAGTTGTAAACACCCTTGCTTTTGTTGTATCCCTCTTTGGTAGAGGTTGATCGGGTGATTGGTTTACTCCCTCTTTGGTAGAGGTTGAGATTGTGGTTTGCTCCCTCTAGTGAGAGGTGGAGTTTGGTTTGTAACCCTCTTCGGTAGAGGTGTTGGTTGTTGTTTGCTACGGGCCTACCCCTCAGTTGTGAGGCGGTGTTTGAGAGAAAAGTTCGGTACTCCCTTGTTGTAAAAATCCTCCTCGGTGGAGGTTCCCTCGGTGGGAGTCCTCGGTGGACAAGATAGTGGATTAGAAATCCTTGTCGGTGAAGGCGGGGACGTAGAGCTAGGGGCTCGAACCTCGAAACATATCTTTGTGTTTACATTTGATCCATTATCTCTAAACTCTCTCTCTCTCTTTATTTGTGTTATGCATCACTCATATCATTCATATCTATTTGCTTGTGTTGTGTCTTGCATATCTTCATATTGCCTATCTCTTATATGCTTGTGTGCTTGTGTGCCTCACTTGTACTTAACCAACGAGAGCTTCATATAGCACCTCAACCCATATCTAGGGGAATCTAGAGGAGTTAGTCCAGAACCCTTAACGGGGAATTCGGCTACACTCGTTGGTTGTACTAAGTGTGTTGCAAATTAGTTTTAGCTTCCGCATTTAGTTTCTAGATTAGCCATATCACCTATTCACCCCCCTCTAGGTGATTTCACATCTGTCATGAAAGTGATGCAGGGAGCATTTTGGGAGGCGTGGAGACAATCCTCTACATCTTCCTCCCGTGGTCCAAACGGCACCTGGGTCATGAAAACTCAGCGTCAGCTAGAGCCTCTCTTAAAGCTTCTCTGGTTGACTTTGATAGCCTCAGGAGCTCGTAGAGAGTGATTCGGGCTGGGATATTGGCCAGTTGAGTCAGGACATCAAAACGGTAAGGTGTCGTGGATCCTTCCGTGATGTCTCTTGAGAGAGCTTTGAAAATCGAAGCTCTTTCTGTCTCTCCACGGGTTGTTTTGTGGAGGTCTTGGCTGACTCCATAGCGGGTTTAGGAAGAGTCGGCGCCATTTCGTCATACTTTTTCAAATATGACTGACCTGAACAAGTTTCCGCCACAAGTTGGTTAGGTTCTGCAGTGAGGACTATTGTTTCCTCTTCTGAATCAGTCAGTGAGGGAACATCAGTTTTCGCTTCTCGGGAGGAAGCGCACACCACATTACAGGACGAAGCTTTCGCTTTGCCTTTGGACCTTCTGCTGGTAACAGTGGTCCATTGCTGGCCGTCCATAAGGTCGGGATGAACCCACATAACTTCTCCCTGAGGTGTGGGAACAGGTACAAGACCCTTCTCTTGCTGATGATGAGGGTCTATGTTGACCATTCTTAGCTCCCCTCTTGGGATGGGGAATTATCTAGAGGGTGTTGGAGGTTGTCTTCCAAACTGGAGGAATGATGTCATATTGGCTGTTACTTTTTCTGCTCTGGACGGAGTTTTAATACTTCTGCGTCAATCAAAGCCTGAAGGATGTCTTTGAAGACATAACAGCTCTTGGTAGGGTGTCCCAGCATCCTGTGATACAGGCAGTAGTTGGGATTATCGGTTTTACCGACTTCTTCAGGGCGCCTGACTTCAGGAAGCTTCAGTCTGTTGCTCTTGTTAAGTAACTTGAACAGCGAGTCAACATGTTCGTCCTTAAAGGAATACTGCTTGCTAGCGTGCGGCTGACTTGAAGAGCCACTTCCCTTGACCGGTTGAGATTTGACAGGGGATTTGGTCTCTGTCGCCAAGTTATCCTTCCTTTTCGTTTGGAGGGATGTGTCTGGCGCACGCCTTGTCGACCTTTCAGGTCTGGGTTTATTTTCTTCTGCCCTAACCCGGGCGACAATTTCTTCTGCCTGTTCACCTTGTTGGATCAATTGTTTTCAGATGCGGCTTTCGGCAACTCCTATTTGGGCGAGGAGCGAAGTTTGTAGATTGTGGTGGCATGTTTTCACCAGGGTGACCTGGGTCATACCGCTCGGACATCGGAGTGCTATATTCTGAAATCTTTCTACAAATGATTTGACGGACTCCCCTTTCGCTGTTTTGTAGCCAAAAGGGTAGGCATTGTGACCTCTGAGTCGTCTTCAAAGAAGCGTGTCAGAAAGAGCTTCTCCAAATCGCCCTAATTCGTAATGGAGCCTTCTGGGAGCTTCATGAACCATTCAAAGGCAAGCCCTTTTAGGGTGCCGATGAACAAACGTGCCAGGATGGCATCGTTATCTACCACATTCCCTGTCTGAGACTTAAAGTAGTAGATATGTTGGTTCGATGACCCTTTGCCGTCGAATGCTTGGAGGGTCGAGCTTTGAACTTGGGAGGGTATGGAACAAGGTCCCACTCAGCCGGACCACTCCTGCTTCTTGAAGGCCTTTCCGATTAGTAAGGGCCTCAAGACATTGCTCTAATTGATTCATTCTTTTAGAATGAACCCTTCCCTGGTCTCGGTCATCTTGATCCTGAGGTGAGGATTTGGACGAGCCAGAAGTAGATTGCTCTTTCTCCCCAATATGTACAGAAGATGAGCTTTCTCCCTCTTTCCGTTTGCCTTTAGACTTTTTAGAGGAGGCTTTATCGGTTGACTTCCTCTTGTCTTCAAGCAATTGTGCCAGCATCTGCTTGAGGGAATCGATAGATTCTTATTGAGCGTGAATCATCTCGAATTGTTCCTTCTGGATCTGGGCTTGCTACTCCAAGCGCCTGGCTGTCTCCTCAAGAGTATTTGTCATGTAGATAAAGGCCTCCTTCTCTATGGAAGAGTTCGAAGCCTGTGACTTTGCAATGGCGGAATGCGAGTCATTTACTTCAATGCCCCGAGCCAGGGCACTGTAATTGATCGGGGAATTACCCCAGTCCGAGTGCGAGTATGTCGGTACACTCCTTCCGGCTCTGTGTCAGACTCGTCGGAGCTGACCACTGCTTGTTTTTCCTTACTTCTGCTTGTCATGTTTGCAGTGATTTCAGGGTACTCTGTGTCAGAGAAGGTCCACCTCCTGTGGGAGCGATACCTTTTAGCTGATCGGGGAGTTAGCGTCAGCTGTCTGAACTTCGACTGCTGGCTTGCATGTGAACTGCAACGGCACTCAGAGAGCATTATGATAAGCCGTTCGCAGCAACATGATGGAGAGATCCGACTAGCACTTCTCTTCCTTGTCAAATAATCCCTTAGATCCGCGAGAGGGGGATCGAAGAGATTAGCCTCGGATTATCGAGGGTTTTTCAACTTGCGAGAGTTCTCCTTGCCTCGCACAGCTGAGACGCAGGGTTCTGAGACGCGGGGCTCATGAACTGAGAAACGAACGCAGCTCTCGTGTTGTGGCTCTGAAACGCGGGCCTTGCGCCTCTGCTGAGAAGAGACGCGGCTCTCGCGTTGCTGATTGTCACATCTGGGTAGAGATGCTTGGGAAACGCGGGCCTTCTGGGTCTCGCGTATAAATGTAAAGGCGCGGGTCTCGTGCCTTGGATGAGGAGCACGGACCTCGTGTTGCTGCTCGTGGCGTTTGGAAAGCGGTGCTTCAGAAACGCGAGCTTGGTGATTCTCACGTTTAGGTTGCGAAACGCGGACTTCACGTGTCAGAAATGGTTCAGAAGAGACGTCGGTCTGAACCTCGCGTCCTACCTTTGTTGGACAAACAGTTGTCCCAACTTGTAGTTGACGCGCACGCCGCCTTTAAAGCTGTTCGGCATTCCGGTTATGTCGTATAGGTTGAAGGGAACTCCCGGTAACCTGGCGCTGAGGAAGAGGGTGAACAGGCTGAACATAAGGGATGTTAACCACGCGGGTCTCCTGGGAGACGTTGACGCGGGCGTTACGCATGATGCGATTAGCCACGACATCCTTCTCACCAGTCGCGTCTGAGAAGATCTTAGAGCGGACTTAAGAGCAAATCCCTGAAGAGACTTTGCGATAAACCCGCGCCTTTGGGCTCCTGGAGCCAGAAGAGAGGAACTCTTCATACTTCGCCTGGTCGAATTCTACGACAAGTGATTCGACCGTTTTCCCCATACAGGTGACGTCACCTTGCGCCACAACTTGCTCGTCAGTAGAGAAAGTAGTCCCCAGCAGAGTCGCCATCTCTTGTTTCCTCTTCTGGAAAGGTTTCCTTGTAAAATTTCCTTGAATCAAATGAAAAATTACAGCGGATTAATACTCCGACTACAAGGGAGGGGAGATGTTTAGACTTGAATCTCCCCTTTGTTTAATGTTGGGTTCTTGATGTGGCGGTGGAAAGTGAATCTTGTTTTCTGTTGACCGGGTGAACGTCAGGACCTCTCGGGAATCCTCTCTTTGGACGGTAGATGGAGTAACACAGCTCCTGTCAACCGAGAATCTCAAAGAGATTATAGGCAAAGATTGACTTGTACGCAGCAAGTTGCTTGAAGCGTAGAACTCTCTTTCTTTTCGGTGGAAATCTCGGGGCCTTTACCGCTCACAAGCAGAATTCCTCTCCAAGAATTATCTGATCCAATCCACCCCCCCTTCTCCATAGCAACAGGGCTATTTATAGAGGTTTCAGGGGTGAACGTGCCCCCTAAAAATGCTCCATAATGGGGGTTAACTTTCTCATTATGTGGGCTGTGACTGGCCCCATAACGAGGGCAGTTATAACTGAGACACGGGTTTCGACCCTCGCGCCTTGGTGCTGTAGTGATGCTGAGACGCGGGTTTCGGCCCTCGCGTCTTGATGTTGCAGTGACGCGGGTTTCGACCCTCGTGTCTTGGTGCTGCAGTGATGCTGAGACACGAGTTTCGGCCCCCGCGTCTTGATGCTGCAGTGACGTGGGTTTCGACCCTCGCGCCTTGGTGCTACAGTGATGCTGAGACGCGGGTTTCAGCCCTCGCGTCTTGATGCTACAATGACGCGGGTTTCGACCCTCGCGCCTTGGTGCTGCAGTAATGCTGAGACGCGGGTTTCGACCCTCGCGTCTTGATGCTGCAGTGACGCGGGTTTCGACCCTCGCGCCTTGGTGTTGCTGTGATGGCTATGATTAGCCCTGCGTCTGGAGTTTGGGACTCTGATTTTTTGATCACTTATCTTTAATGATTTTAGACAGCCTACAAGTTCATAATAGAATTTTGCATGAAGGCAAGTGACTCAAGGATATACATGTATATCTATTAGTTTTAGACATATACATGAAGCTAAACATGTACTAAAATAGAAAAAATAAGTATAAATGAAAGAATTATCAAAACTAAGTTATACACGTACATATAATTAGTACAAATGAGCAATAAAATACAAACACATAATAATCAAGTGTAGCTCACAACTTGTATAAGTATAAACACAAGTTTAACGAAAACTATATCTATATAAGTAATCACCACATGGAGCATAAAATAAAAATGATCATTAGGCTAAATGTACGTGTTTTAGAACTAGTATATACATAATAGTTAAACAATAGTGAAAATATAAAATATGAATCCATATTAACATGGGTGTATTTTAAAGACTATCTATGTATATCACTTATCTAATAACATTGCATTTAACATAATGAGCATTAAAACCAAAACATGCTAACATTACTGACATGAGAGATATGGCATGAGAGATATGGCAAGAATCAAAATTATTTTGATAGTGGCTCAAACAATCAATTCTATTTTTTAAAACATGAATCTCATTTTTATCCAAAGAAGGTGCAACATTATTGGCATGAGAGATATGGCAAGAATCAAAATTATTTTTTTTAGAAATATTTTTTTCTTTAAAATAATTTTCTTTTTTAAAGAGTTATTTTCATTTAAAACAATTTCTTTTTCTACCAAATAAGTTTATTTTTCAATGAATTAAGTTTCCTTCACAAATTTCATTTAATTTTGAAGTTAAAGAAACATTCTCCTTTTTCATTTTCTTTTGAAGCGGTTTCAAATTTATTTTTAAAAGAATTTTTTAAAATCAAATTATTTTTATTTTTCAAACTTTTGTTTTCCATTTTTAACAATTCATACTTTTTAAGAAGTTGTTGACAAAATAAAGCAAGCTTATCATATAGAATGTCAACATCTTCGAAAAGCTCGGATTCGGAATTTACCTCAAGGGGGTCTTCCCTGGACCATGTAGCACATATTGGAAGTAACACTTCCATCATCTGAGTCACTCCCCATATAGTATTACTTTTATTCACCAAGAGAGATAAGGGTGTTCCATACGACAAAAACCGAATCAAAGTTAGCAACTCTAGAAATATTCATCATTTAGGGTACTCTTTAATGCTTGAATGACTTTTGCATTAGCCTCTAGATGTTTGCCATTTAAACAATATGAATTTTTGATAGTGGCAAAATAGACATGAATACCTAGGGCTTTTAGGTACATGAACATCTTAACTTTTCAAGTTTGGATGTTAAGAATGTCAAACATGGAAGGTGTCATGAAATCCATGTGTGTGTATACAAAATATTGTGATTAGCTAAAATGAGGATCTTTAACTCTTGGTTGTTAGACCCAAATCAAGAGCACCAAGCTCTGATACCAATTGTAAGTCACCTAGAGGGGTGAATAGGTGACAAGCTAATCTAATGCACAATAATGCGAAATTAAAAATTAAGTATGCAAACTAAAAACTATAATGCAAACACACAAAGTATAACCAAAGAGTATAGTTAAATTCCCGGTGAAGGGCACTGGACTATCTCCTCAAGATTCCTCTAGATTAAGAGTTGATGTGCCACTATGGCTCTCTTAGTTGAATATAAGTGTGAGCAAACAAACTCAAGCATATAACAATTAAGCATAAGATACATCAAGCATATAAAGATAAGCACAATAAGAACATGCAAGATATATAACACAAGTGAGTGAGAGAGAGATAAGCAATCGAAAACACGGGAGAATTGTTTCAAGGTTCGAGCACACTTGCTCTATGTCCCCACCTTCAACACTATGAAGGATTTCTACTAGAATCGATCCCGCAAGATCACCGGTTGAGATTTGACGGGGGATTTGGTCTCTGTCGCCAAGTTATCCTTCCTTTTTGTTTGGAGGGATGTGTCTGGCGCACGCCTTGTCGACCTTTCAGGTCTGGGTTTATTTTCTTCTGCCCTAACCCGGGCGACAATTTCTTCTGCCTGTTCACCTTGTTGGATCAATTGTTTCCAGATGCGGCTTTCGGCAACTCCTATTTGGGCGAGGAGCGAAGTTTGTAGATTGTGGTGGCATGTTTCCACCAGGGTGACCTGGGTCATACCGCTCGGACATCGGAGTGCTATATTCTGAAATCTTTCTACAAATGATTTGACGGACTCCCCCTTTCGCTGTTTTGTAGCCAAAAGGGTAGGCATTGTGACCTCTGAGTCGTCTTCAAAGAAGCGTGTCAGAAAGAGCTTCTCCAAATCGCCCCAATTCGTAATGGAGCCTTCTGGGAGCTTCATGAACCATTCAAAGGCAAGCCCTTTTAGGGTGCCGATGAACAAACGTGCCAGGATGGCATCGTTATCTACCACATTCCCTGTCTGAGACTTAAAGTAGTAGATATGTTGGTTCGATGGCCCTTTGCCGTCGAATGCTTGGAGGGTCGGAGCTTTGAACTTGGGAGGGTATGAAACAAGGTCCCACTCAGCCGGACCACTCCTGCTTCTTGAAGGCCTTTCCGATTAGTAAGGGCCTCAAGACATTGCTCTAATTGATTCATTCTTTTAGAATGAACCCTTCCCTGGTCTCGGTCATCTTGATCCTGAGGTGAGGATTTGGACGAGCCAGAAGTAGATTGCTCTTTCTCCCCAATATGTACAGAAGATGAGCTTTCTCCCTCTTTCCGTTTGCCTTTAGACTTTTTAGAGGAGACTTTATCGGTTGACTTCCTCTTGTCTTCAAGCAATTGTGCCAGCATCTGCTAGAGGGAATCGATAGATTCTTATTGAGCGTGAATCATCTCGAATTGTTCCTTCTGGATCTGGGCTTGCTACTCCAAGCGCCTGGCTGTCTCCTCAAGAGTATTTGTCATGTAGATAAAGGCCTCCTTTTCTATGGAAGAGTTCGAAGCCTGTGACTCTGCAATGGCGGAATGCGAGTCATTTACTTCAATGCCCCGAGCCAGGGCACTGTAATTGATCGGGGGAATTACCCCAGTCCGAGTGCGAGTATGTCGGTACACTCCTTCCGGCTCTGTGTCAGACTCGTCGGAGCTGACCACTGGTTGTTTTTCCTTACTTCTGCTTGTCATGTTTGTAGTGATTTCAGGGTACTCTGTGTCAGAGAAGGTCCACCTCCTGTGGTAGCGATACCTTTTAGCTGATCGGGGAGTTAGCGTCAGCTGTCTGAACTTCGACTGCTGGCTTGCATGTGAACTGCAACGGCACTCAGAGAGCATTATGATAAGCCGTTCGCAGCAACATGATGGAGTGATCCGACTAGCACTTCTCTTCCTTGTCAAATAATCCCTTAGATCCGCGAGAGGGGGATCGAAGAGATTAGCCTCGGATTATCGAGGGTTTTTCAACTTGCGAGAGTTCTCCTTGCCTCGCACAGCTGAGACGCAGGGTTCTGAGACGCGGGGCTCATGAACTGAGAAACGAACGCAGCTCTCGTGTTGTGGCTCTGAAACGCGGGCCTTGCGCCTCTGCTGAGAAGAGACGCGGCTCTCGCGTTGCTGATTGTCACATCTGGGTAGAGATGCTTGGGAAACGCGGGCCTTCTGGGTCTCGCGTATAAATGTAAAGGCGCGGGTCTCGTGCCTTGGATGAGGAGCACGGACCTCGTGTTGGTGCTCATGGCGTTTGGAAAGCGGTGCTTCAGAAACGCGAGCTTGGTGATTCTCACGTTTAGGTTGCGAAACGCGGACTTCACGTGTCAGAAATGGTTCAGAAGAGACGTCGTCTGAACCTCGCGTCCTACCTTTGTTGGACAAACAGTTGTCCCAACTTGTAGTTGACGCGCACGCCGCCTTTGTCGCTGTTCGGCATTCCGGTTATGTCGTATAGGTTGAAGGGAACTCCCGGTAACCTGGCGCTGAGGAAGAGGGTGAACAGGCTGAACATCAGGGATGTTAACCACGCGGGTCTCCTGGGAGACGTTGACGCGGGCGTTACGCATGATGCGATTAGCCACGACATCCTTCTCACCAGTCGCGTCTGAGAAGATCTTAGAGCGGACTTAAGAGCAAATCCCCGAAGAGACTTTGCGGTAAACCCGCGCCTTTGGGCTCCTGGAGCCAGAAGAGAGGAACTCTTCATACTTCGCCTGGTCGAATTCTACGACAAGTGATTCGACCGTTTTCCCCATACAGGTGACGTCACCTTGCGCCACAACTTGCTCGTCAGTAGAGAAAGCAGTCCCCAGCGGAGTCGCCATCTCTTGTTTCCTCTTCTGGAAAGGTTTCCTTGTAAAATTTCCTTGAATCAAATGAAAAATTACAGCGGATTAATACTCCGACTACAAGGGAGGGGAGATGTTTAGACTTGAATCTCCCCTTTGTTTAATGTTGGGTTCTTGATGTGGCGGTGGAAAGTGAATATTATTTTCTGTTGACCGGGTGAACGTCAGGACCACTCGGGAATCCTCTCTTTGGACGGTAGATGGAGTAACACAGCTCCTGTCAACTGAGAATCTCAAAGAGATTATAGGCAAAGATTGACTTGTACGCAGCAAGTTGCATGAAGAGTAGAACTCTCTTTCTTTCGGTGGAAATCTCGGGGCCTTTACCGCTCACAAGCAGAATTCCTCTCCAAGAATTATCTGATCCAATCCACCCACCCCTTCTCCATAGCAACAGGGCTATTTATAGAGGTTTCAGGGGTGAACGTGCCCCCTAAAAATGCTCCATAATGGGGTTAACTTTCTCATTATGTGGGCAGTGACTGGCCCCATAACGAGGGCAGTTATAACTGAGACGCGGGTTTCGACCCTCACGCCTTGGTGCTGTAGTGATGCTGAGACGCGGGTTTCGGCCCTCGCGTCTTGATGCTGCGTGACGCGGGTTTCGACCCTCGTGTCTTGGTGCTGCAGTGATGCTGAGACACGAGTTTCGGCCCCCGCGTCTTGATGCTGCAGTGACGCGGGTTTCGACCCTCGCGCCTTGGTGCTACAGTGATGCTGAGACGCGGGTTTCAGCCCTCGCGTCTTGATGCTACAGTGACGCGGGTTTCGACCCTCGTGCCTTGGTGCTGCAGTAATGCTGAGACGCGGGTTTCGACCCTCGCGTCTTGATGCTGCAGTGACGCGGGTTTCGACCCTCGCGCCTTGGTGCTGCTGTGATGGCTATGATTAGCCCTGCGTCTGGAGTTTGGGACTCTGATTTTTTGATCACTTATCTTTAATGATTTTAGACAGCCTACAAGTTCATAATAGAATTTTGCATGAAGGCAAGTGACTCAAGGATATACATGTATATCTATTAGTTTTAGACATATACATGAAGCTAAACATGTACTAAAATAGAAAAAATAAGTATAAATGAAAGAATTATCAAAACTAAGTTATACACGTACATATAATTAGTACAAATGAGCAATAAAATACAAACACATAATAATCAAGTGTAGCTCACAACTTGTACAAGTATAAACACAAGTTTAACGAAAACTATATCTATATAAGTAATCACCACATGGAGCATAAAATAAAAATGATCATTAGGCTAAATGTACGTGTTTTAGAACTAGTATATACATAATAGTTAAACAATAGTGAAAATATAAAATATGAATCCATATTAACATGGGTGTATTTTAAAGACTATCTATGTATATCACTTATCTAATAACATTGCATTTAACATAATGAGCATTAAAACCAAAACATGCTAACATTACTGACATGAGAGATATGGCATGAGAGATATGGCAAGAATCAAAATTATTTTTGATAGTGGCTCAAACAATCAATTCTATTTTTTAAAACATGAATCTCATTTTTATCCAAAGAAGGTGCAACATTATTGGCATGAGAGATATGGCAAGAATCAAAATTATTTTTTTTAGAAATATTTTTTTCTTTTAAAATAATTTTCTTTTTTAAAGAGTTATTTTCATTTAAAACAATTTCTTTTTCTACCAAAATAAGTTTATTTTTCAATGAATTAAGTTTCCTTCACAAATTTCATTTAATTTTGAAGTTAAAGAAACATTCTCCTTTTTCATTTTCTTTTGAAGCGGTTTCAAATTTATTTTTAAAAGAATTTTTTAAAATCAAATTATTTTTATTTTTCAAACTTTTGTTTTCCATTTTTAACAATTCATACTTTTTAAGAAGTTGTTGACAAAATAAAGCAAGCTTATCATATAGAATGTCAACATCTTCGAAAAGCTCGGATTCGGAATTTACCTCAAGGGGTCTTCCCTTGGACCATGTAGCACATATTGGAAGTAACACTTCCATCATCTGAGTCACTCCCCATATAGTATTGCTTTTGTTCACCAAGAGAGATAAGGGTGTTCCATACGACAAAAACCGAATCAAAGTTAGCAACTCTAGAAATATTCATCATTTAGGGTACTCTTTAATGCATGAATGACTTTTGCATTAGCCTCTAGATATTTGCCATTTAAACAATATGAATTTTTTATAGTGGCAAAATAGACATAAATACCTAGGGCTTTTAGGTACATGAACATCTTAACTTTTCAAGTTTGGATGTTAAGAATGTCAAACATGGAAGGTGTCATGAAATCCATGTGTGTGTATACAAAATATTGTGATTAGCTAAAATGAGGATCTTTAACTCTTGGTTGTTAGACCCAAATCAAGAGCACCAAACTCTGATACCAATTGTAAGTAACCTAGAAGGGGGTGAATAGGTGACAAGCTAATCTAATGCACAATAATGCGAAATTAAAAATTAAGTATGCAAACTAAAAACTATAATGCAAACACACAAAGTATAACCAAAGAGTATAGTTAAATTCCCGGTGAAGGGCACTGGACTATCTCCTCAAGATTCCTCTAGATTAAGAGTTGATGTGCCACTATGGCTCTCTCAGTTGAATATAAGTGTGAGCAAACAAACTCAAGCATATAACAATTAAGCATAAGATACATCAAGCATATAAAGATAAGCACAATAAGAACATGCAAGATATATAACAGAAGTGAGTGAGAGAGAGATAAGCAATCGAAAACACGAGAGAATTATTTCAAGGTTCGAGCACACTTGCTCTATGTCCCCACCTTCAATACTATGAAGGATTTCTACTAGAATCGATCCCGCAAGATCACTCGGTGTCGCAACACCTACAATGAGCTCCCTCAAGAACTCTTGGACCTGTAAGTCCCTCACTTGTTCCCGCAAGAACAACACACGCAAGCACACTAGCTTGTCGACACCGCACCTCTTACAACTCCTCCAGCCACAAGTTGGAACACTTGGTGATCACTTCACTTGATCACCACAAAACATTTTTCACCAAGGCCATAACTCCTCACAATACAAGAATGAAAACTTGTGATCACTTCTCTTGATTAGAAAAATAACTCTCACAACGAATATCTCTAGAGGATTGATATAGCAATGTAAGGCTCAAGTTTATATGAGAAAACAAGATAGGTAGAGTGGTGGAAACTCAAGAAATCTCTTTTAAAAACACTCTTAAAAACTCTCCTTTTGATATGGAAGTTTTTGCCCAAAAACATGTTGAGAAAAACCCCAAGAGAGATGAAAAAACTGACTCTAAAATTTCTCCAAAATCTTTTAGAAAACTGGCCAAGAGAGCCTCTTTTAATAGGGTTCAGAAATATAGTCGTTAGGGTCCAAAATAGGCCCAGAATGGCCTGTCGATCGACCGCCCAGTCGACCGGCCAACTGTCAGATTTCTGACCGTTGGGGCTGTCGGTCGACCGTCCCAAAGCAATTTGCCTGTTGGTCGACCAAGGCCAGAACCAGAGAGTGAACTCTCTAGTCGGTCGACCGGGGCCAGATCCAGAGAGCAAGTTCTCTGGATCGGTCGCCCGCACGGTCGACCGACCTAATAGCTAGAGCATTTGTGCACGTTTTATGCACCTTGGTCGACCGAGATCTGGTCCGGTCGACCGCCAGTGGTCTCAGGCTGAGTTTTTAGGCTTTTGAAACTTGATCTTTTAAATACCCATAAAATCACATAAAACTCTATAAAATGTAGAAAAATAAGTTCATTGAAATACATTAAAGTACAAATATGTATGATCAAAAATCAACACATGTTACAAATCTTTTGAACCATTTTTGTGATATAGAAATTTAGCCTTGAACAAAAACTGGTATTTCTCAAAATCAACCTTTTAAATGAAAATTTGATTTTTTTTCAAAACTTGTCCAAATATAAAAATAAGATATTAAAACACTTTTGAAGCATAGTGTATATGGATATGATCCAATACACATATAAGATGAAATATATATGTTTTTGTCAATAAGCTCTAAACAAAGTTTTGATAAATACAAAACTTAAACACATGATATAGATACATCAAATATATTTTTCTAAACATTTGAACCAATAACGTGTATGGATCAAATTCAAAACACATATAAATTATATAAATTTGTTTGATGAAATCTAATCATGAAACATAAGGTGTATACTTTGAAGCTCAAAACTAAACGGTATTTTCTAAAATCAAAATTATTCTTATGAAAACACATAAAAGTTGTGTGTGTGTGTGTGTATGAGCTTGAGGAATCCACAACTAATCTATCCTTTATATTTTATCCTAAAATAAAAATCTTAACACTTACAAACACGACCCAAGTCTTGAAAATCTTCTCTTTGAAAATCTTCTACTCCATCTTGACTTGGTCCAAACCTTGATTCATAGCTAGACTCCTGATTGGGTACTTGATGCGATCTTGAAGCACGAGCTCTTTGTTGGCCCAAAGGCCCGTCACTCTAGTTTTGATGATGATTAACCCATGGAGTTATAATTTACTAATGATCTTGTATTTATATAGTTTTAGTTGTTGACCAAGATAGTAGTAGGTGTTTGCTTCAACAAAGGAGTTTTGGGAGCTAACACGTGTTAATTAAAGAGCTCGCGTGTCAAGATCGCATCTAGCACTCGGTTGGAGTCAAGCTTGTTTGGATCGTATTTGGATTGAGTCGACTTGGAGAAGGAGTTCTACAAGAAAACCTCAGTTTGTTTAGTTTAAGAATGTGTTTAGATCTTGTGTAAAGCTAGATAGTGTTGATATGCTCAAGTTTCACACACACAAAAGTTTAACATGTATATATGCCTTCTCTTGAGCTGATTTTAATAATAATTTCAAGAGCAAAATTTTCATCTTTACAAGTATTTTAGCAGCAAGTTTTAAAGAGTTTTTGGGCTATAAAGATTTATCTTTATTTTGTTTTTAAGAGTTGAAAAAATCAAGGAAAAAAAGAGTCTTTGGGAATTGATTTTTGATCTTTATATCTATTTCATCTTAGTAGTTTTTCAAGTATTTTCTTTGAGATTTTGATTTCCAAATTCCTTGTTTTCTCACACTTGACCTATCATATCTATTTTATCTATAGGATCTTGATTTTGTGGGAAAATTAGTTTGTGGTCTTTGTGATCACCAAAGTTATTTGTGATCTTTGTGATCACCAAGAATTGTAATCTTTCCTTGCTTTGGATTTGTGTCTATCCCTCTAAGTGTAGAGGAGGTTGTGATTTGGGTTTGTTGCTATCCCTCTTGTGTAGAGGTGATTGTGGTGGAGTTTTGGCTTAGTGCCTTATCCCTCTTGTATGAGGTGATTATTATTTGGCCTAGTGCTTTATCCCTCTTGTGTAGAGGTGATTGAGATTGTGATTTGGGTTTGTGGTTATCCCTCTTGTGAAGAGGTGATTGTGGTTGGTTTAGCTATGTGCCTTGTCCCTCTTAGTGAAGAGGTGATTGTTGTTTGGCTTAGTGCCTTATCCCTCTTGTGTGAGGTGATTGTTGTTATGCCTTGCCTCTTGTGTAGATGTTGTTTTATTGGAGAGAGGAGTTGTATACTCCTACTTTGTATTTGCCAAATCCTCGGTGGAGGTTTCCTCTGTGGGAGGTCCTGTGTGGACGTATAGTGAAAATTCTTCTGTGTGAAGGCGGGGACGTAGAGCAGTGACTAGAACCTTGAAACATATCTCGGTATTTGCGATTGATCCACTATCTCTAAACTCTCTCTCTTTTATATCTTGCATTGCATTATATTGTTCATATCACTTATATGCTTGATATTATTTGTGTGCTCATACTTGTGTTGAACCAAGAGAGTTTCATATAACACCTCAACTCTTATTTAGAGGAATTTAGAGGAGATAGTTTAGAGCCCTTCACCGGAAATTCGGCTACACTATTTGGTTACACTTAGTGTGTTGCAATTAGTTTTAATTCTGCATCATTTGTCATTGATTAGCCCTACACCTATTCACCCCCCCTCTAGGTGTATTTTCGCTCTTGAATCAACACGTGCTAGCTTCAAAACTTGACTTTGAACCTTTTGTTGAAGCTTAACACCAATTAAGATCTTGATCAAATATCTGAAACTTATTAAACATAAGATCATTAGTACTATAACTATATGAGTTAATCATCATCAAAACTAGAGTGATAGGCCTTTGAGCCAACAATGCGTACACTTACACATGTACAGTGTCGACCGATCAACGGTCAGATTTCTGATCGTTGGGGTTATCGGTCGACCGCCAGATCGACCGCCCCCACCAAGCATGCCTAACGGTCGACCGCCCGGTCGATCGAGGCCAGAACCAGAGAGTGAACTCTCTGGCTCGGTCGACTGACCGGTCGACCGGGCTAGATCTAGAGAGCAAGCTCTCTAGATCGGTCGACTGTCCGGTTGACCGGCCCATGGCCAAGGCTGTTGTGTATGTTCTATGCACATCGGTCGACCGAGCTCTGGTCTGGTCGACCGGTCGGTCGACCACCAGCAGGCTCAGGCAGGGATTTAGGGTTTTGAAATGTTGGCTTTTTAATACCTATAAAAACCCATAAAATCACATAAAATACACAAAAATAAGTTTTTTATAAATATTTGAAGAACAAATATGTGTGACAAAATTCAATACATATTTCAAACAATTTAATTATTTTTGTGATATAATAATTTAGCTTTAAACCGAAAATCGTATTTTTCATAAACCAAACTTCGAAATGAAAAACTGATTTCTCTCAAACTTGTATGAATACCAAACCATGATATTTAAACTCAATTTGAAGCATAGTGTGTATGGATAGAATCTAATACACATATAAAAGATATATCTATGTTTTTGACAATAAATCCAAAACTAAGTTTTGTTAAAAATAAAACTTGAAACCATGAACTAGATATACATCAAAGTAAGTTTTTAGATATTATGAATCATCAATGTATATGGAAGAAATCCAACATACATAAAATCATGTAAACTTCTTTTGATTCTATCTATTCATGAAAATAATATATATTCTTTGAAAATCTGAAACCGATTAAATCGAAACCAATAATCATTTATTGAACTTGTGTGTGTGTATATACTTAAGCATATCAAGACTAACTATTCTTACACAAGATTTAAAATAAAAACTAAACAAACCTAGACCATAGTCTTCTCGTCGATCTTCATCTCCAAGACTCGATCCAAACTCGATCCAAAGAGCTTGACTCCATCTGAGTGCTAGATGCGATCTTGACGCGCGAGCTCTTGAATTAACATATGTTAGCTCCAAAACTTCCTTTGAATCCTTATTTGAAGCTAATCAACAACTAAGATCTTGATCAATAACTGAAACTATATAAACACAAGATCATTAGCAAACTTAACTTCATAAGTTAGTCATCGTCAAAACTAAGGTGAAGGACCTTTGGGCCAACAATCTCCCCCTTTTTGAGATGACAAAACTTCTGAGGTTATATATGCATAGATTAAGAATAAGCTTCATAGAAACTCCCCTTAACTTATGCATATGAATATATACAAATAGATATTCAATGTAAGCTCAAGATACCAATAAAAACACATATATATGCATAAATAATTAATCAAACATGCATATATAATCCCAAATTCTTCTCCCCTTTTTGTCACTCATCAACAAAGGGGTGAAGAAAAATAAACAATATCAATAAACTTATTTTAAAACTAAATTTTGATACCAATAAAAAATAATCAATTGAAAGAAACCAATTGAATGAAAAAAAAAATCTTTTTTCAATTAGACATTCTTGTTACCAAATGAAAGGAAACAATCTTTTTATGAATTGATACCAATAAAAAGATATGATATCAATTGAAAGTAAAAACCAATAATATTAGGTAAACACTAAACTATTTTGCAATATAGATACCAAATTGAGAATAATAATAATTTAAGATTATTAATACCAATATTGAAAATATTAGCATGTACCAAAATAAAATATTTTTTATCATAAAGAGTGAGAGTAAGATACCAATTGAAAGAAAAATAAATTGAAAGCTAAAACAAGAACTTTTCTCCTCCTTTATGAAATACCAATAAAAACTATCCATAAGCTTGTAAAGATATCAATTATCATTAAGAACTAAATCAAGCTTAGCATCAAATCAATTTGTGCTAAAAAATATATGGACATTGTAAAATAAGCACAATCAAAATCATATATGTATGTATGATCAGAGAAATATAATATCATTTAGATATGATCCATACATATATAGAAAACATGATTATACAAAAATGAATTTTATTAAAATCATGTATATCTCATAACTACCTCTCTTTCATGTACATGTTTAAATAGATTTTCATTACGAGCATCATATAAGGCATGATCTCCCATCCAACCGCCCTTAGATGGCAAGGTTTTCAAAAATATGATTTGAAAATATTTTAACATATTTGAAAACTCTACCAATTTGAAGAATACAAAACTAGTTTTAAGATAATTTTTAAAACTAGTACGAAATTCTTCAACCAAGAAATAAAACAAATATATATCCATGAAAACAAGAAAATTACATGAGAGTCGACACTCAAAAAGTAATAAAGCATATATATTCTCATGAAACAAAAATCATGAGTAAGATATTTCGAGTGTAAGAATTATGTAATCAACAAAATCATGAAAATAAAGCATTGAAGCTCAAATAAATGAAATTCCTTTATAAAAAAAAAAAAGAAATCATCAAAACTTCAAAAACTTAATAAGCTTCAAGGTATATATATGTTTTGTCGAAACTAAAAGTATACATACGTATCCCAAACATAAATTGAGTCCACAAAAAATATTTCATGAAGGCAAATGACTCTAGGATATACATGTATATCTATTAGTTTTAGACAAAGTTAACATACATGAAGCTAAACACATTTTTATGAGAACATGTACAAAAATAGGGAAAACCAGTAAATATGCAAAAATCATCAAAACAAGGTTACACAAGTACATATAATGGGTACAAATGAGCAATAAAGTACAAACACATGATAATCAAATGTGGCTCACTAGTTGTACAAGTATAAACACAAGTTTTAATAAAAGTTACATCTAAACATGTAATCAAAATATGAAGTATAAAACATAAACAAATATGATTATTAGGTTAAATGCACGTATTTTAGAACTAGGATATACACAATAGCTAAAATATAGTGAGAACACAAAAATATAAGTCCATATGAACATGAGTGTATCTCAAAGACTATCTATGTAATCACATGTCTAATAAACATTGCATTTAAAATAATGAATATGAAAATATGGCATGCTAAAACATCAATACAAAAGCATGTAAATAAAAATGAGAGTAAGAGATAGTTACCAAACCGAGTGAACTAATCTCTATGCCTCCAAAGCATGGTGGTCCTTCCACCAACCATCTCTTGAAAGTGATGCATCCAAAAATGTTATCATTGAGCTCGAAACGGATCCACCATTAAGGCATTGATACCCTCACGTCAAGTGAGAGCCCACACCTATATCAAATATAATAGGGGTGAATTTTGGTACCCATATATTTTTGAGTCCATGGGAGTTAGCACCTTTCCTAACCCAAAAAAATTTATTTGTAAAATTTGAATCATGTATTCTACCATAACAAAATTTTGCAAGGTGACCCGTGCGACCACAATGTGTACAATTGTACACTCTAGCAATAAGGCATCATATGTGTGAACATGAGAAGCATGTGTATGCCGTGGATGGTGTGCATGTATATGTGGAGCATGTTTCTTGCGAAACATGAATTCCAATCTCTTGTGATTCATAGCACATTACTCAAAGTGGAGCTCAAACAATCAACACTCTTCTTCAAAGCATATATATCATTATCAATAGAAGATGTGAAACATGTATTCGAAACACATGAAGATGAAACTATAGTAGTATGGTAAACATGAGAATCAAAATTATTTTTCAAATAAATATTTTCTTTTGAAATCAAATTCAATTCTTTTGAAACCAAAACAATTTTATTTTTCAAAAAGTCGTTCTCTTTTAAAACACATTCAAGTTTTGAAGATAAAGCATTGTTCTTTTCTAAAACAATATCAAAATCATTTTTGTTCTTCAAAATTTTTATTTTCTTTTAGAACAAGATCGAGTTGGGTTTTTAAGAAATCCCTTTCACTTGAAATATTAACCCTTTCTTGCAAAATCATATTGAGTTTTAAGAACAAATTTTTATTTTCTTCTTTAATTTAAAAATCTTTCTTTTCAAAAGTTTGTATTTTGTAAGCAAGTTTTCACAAAACTTAAATAGTTTTTCATTTAATGCATGTGCATTCATGTTATCATCACAAGAAGAACTAGCACAATCATCTAGCTGAGTGTCCGAAATTACCTCAAGGAAGTCATTCTCTTGGACCATGAAGCAAGCTTAATCGGACTCATCTTCACTAGATTTCTTCTCCAAAACGTTTTTCGTTTGTTCCTTGGGAGAAGTCAATGTGTTCCACACTATAAAAGCGGAATCACAATGAGAAACAATAGAAAAATATTCTTTACTTATGTTTGCTTAAGTGCATCTATGGCTTGTGCATTAGCCCCTTACTAATATATGATTTCTTGATAGTAGCAAGGTAGACATGCAACCCTAGAGCTTTAAGATAGACACTCATCTTAAACTTTCACATATCGATATTGGAAACATCATACATGGGAGGGACAAAATAAGCCATAAGTGCAAACTATATGTGTGCAAGCAATACTAGATTAGCAATGAGGATCTCTTTCCTATGTGGTTAAACCGAATATCAGGAGCATAGGCTCTGATACCAATTGTAAGTGTAACACCCCGCTCTCGGAATACGTACTTAGTTGCGTATTCAGATTTTTTGATCGTATTTTTTGATTTATTTCCGATATTTGTTTTATGTTATGAATTATTTATATGATCGTTTTGCCGTGGATCTGGATTCGTGAACTCGGAGTCAGCCCTAATCTGAACTGAGGACCCGATCCTAGTGTATTACTTGATTTGATCTTTTTAATAGTCAGATTTGATTAATTTTAATTTCAAATATCATTTTTTAATATTTTATATTTTCTATAATGTTTTGAAATTTTCTTGAATTAAGTTATAAATCTTCAAAACCGGGTCGACCAGTGTTGTTGACCGATTCTCAGATTTTTTAATTTATAAACGGAGATGAAATTCTAGAAACGACTTTCATATTATTTCTTGAAATCATATTTTCTATTTAAATATATTTTCTGAGATTTTTTAGAATTTATCAAAACCCGGCCAACCCGGTGTACACCGGTATCGACAATAGATTTTAGGAATTTTATTTTGAAAACGGGATTGAATCTCTGAAATTTGATTTCACCAAACATCTTATAATAATATTTATTATTTTTAAAAAAATTTAAAAACCTTTCCGAGTTACTTTCTGTTCCGGGCTTTTCCGAAGTTTTCAGTATTTTCCTAGGTACCGGAATCTTATCCTGATATTTTATTTTTTTTCTTTTCTCATTTTCTCTCACCCTCCTCAGACGCGAGGCTCACTAGATACAGATCTAGTCTTTAATGTCGAGATCCGCTTTCTTTCTGCATTTAATGCACTTCAATCAACTCTGATCAAGTCATTATGACTTTTTGTCTCTTCTGTCAAACGCGACTCTCGTGTTTTCATCTGAGACGCGAAGCTGATCTCCGTGTTTGGCTTAAAATTAGCCATACGCTAGTCTAGCTAGACGTGGCCCTCATTTTGTATGAGACGCGAGTCTCATTTGGTGGTTGTAATGGCAATATTGTAATAATCAAACTTCCCTTTTATATAAACACCCCCCTTTCTTTTTTCTCTCTCTTTCATTATTTCCTTCTTCTTCTTCCCACCAACAGGAAACCAACAGTAGCCGAAAAACTGAGCCGTGCCCTCCTTGGCTGGCCACCCTCCATCTCCACCACCAACTCCACCAACTCCTCCACCATCCTTCCCTCCATCATCTCCTTTTCCATTCTAACAAAACGACAACACCACCACCTTCTTCTTCTTCTTTCTTCCACCAAAACAACCCATTTCTACCATTTTCTTCTCCACCATTTTCACCGCCACCTACACCACCTAGGCCACCAACAATCATACCAAGTTCTTCTCCTCGTCGTACTCGTTCCGACGAACCTATCCGTCGCTCTCCGAAACACCATTTCAAAAACTCTAAAATCCCAAAATCAACTAGACTTGCATCCTTGGTTTTGGGTTTAGGCTGCCCCCATGGGCTGCCGCCAGCCACCTCCGGCCGCCGCCGGTCACCTCCGGTCAAGCCATGGCCGGCCATCCCCCTTTTCCCCTTACTTTCTTTCCTTTCCTTCTTTTCCTTCTTTCCTTCTTTCTTTCTTTCCTTCTTTCTTCATTTCCTTCTTTCTTTCTTTCCTTTTCTTTTCCGCGTCTCTCTCCCTCTCAACCCCGCGTCTCACTCTTCCTCTCTCTTTCTATTGTCTCTATGTCTCTCTCTTTCTAAACTCTCTCCTATCATGTCTCTCTCTCCCCCTTATTTTCCTGTCTCTCTCTTTCTTTTATTGTGTGATTGCTAGGCGCGGAGCTCACCCCCGTGTCCAAGCAATTCCTTAACGCGATCTTTACGTTCTTAACATCTATATAACGCGATAACGCGACCTTCGCGTTCTTGTATCAACGTGACGCGGAGCTCATGCCCGCGTCCACGTTCTTCTCGTGTCCTAACTTAAACGCGGGTCTCGAACCCTGCGTTTGTGGCACGCAACGTGACCCCCGCGTCGTGACCCCCGCGTCTCACACTCAACACCACATCTCCATGTACACACTCTCTCTCCCCCCTGTACACTCTCCTTCTGCACTCTCTCTCTATGGACTTCTCTGTAAGTTCACCTAGAGGGGGAGTGAATAGGTGATGGCTAATCTAATGGTCACTTAATTCCAAATGATGCGGAAGCTAAAAACAGTTATGACCTAATTAAAACTTTTACACTAAACACCACGTATAACACAAGAGTGTTGCCGAATTCCCCGTGAAGGGCTCTGGACAAACTCCTCTAGATTCCCCTTGAATGGGTTGAGGTGCCGCGTTGGCTCTCTTGGTTGAATACAAGTGTTAGCAAACAATCCCACGCAAGTATATCAATTAAGCACAAATGAATATATCAAGCATATGAAGATAGACATTAATTGAATGCAAGATATAAACAAGGGGGAGAGAGAGAAATGGCAATCGCAAACACAAAGGTATGTTTCGAGGTTCGAGCACACTTGCTCTACATCCCCGCCTTCGACACACGAAGGATTTCCACTATGCAAGATCCCAATGGATCTCTCCTCGGTGCCGCAACACCTACAAGCCCTCGGACTCCCTAGTCCCGTACACACGCAAGCCCCACAAGCTTGCCGAGGCCGCACCTCAAACACGGAGTTCGCACCCGAACTCGAAACAACGCAGACACACACGTCCGCCTCCTCAAAGAACAAGAAATGATCTCTTGGTGATCTAAACACTTGATCACTAATAAAAGCTCTCACTACAACACTCCTATAAGATGAATAGCTCAATGGATGCTCAAGTGTTGGTATGAGAAAAACAAGGATGAGAAAGGTGGAGGAAAACTCAAAGAATCACTTTTACACTCTTGATAAAAACTCTCCTTTTAATTGGAAGTATTGGCTCTAAATTTTGTGGAGAAAAACCTCTGAAAGGAGTAGGAAAAACTGGCTCTAAAACTTCTCCAAAATCTTAGTGAAAACAATGACCAAACCCCCAAATTTATAGGCTGTCAAAAACTAGCCGTTTGGGTCTGTCAGGCCTGCCGGTCGACCGGGTCGGTCGACCGCCAACGGTCAGAAATCCGACCGTTGGAGCCACGGTCGACCGCCTGGGTCGACCGAGCCACTGGAGCAGAGAGTCGAACTCTCTGTCGGTCGACCCGTACGGTCGGCCGAAATTTTCAGAGGGCAGAGTTCTCTGGAGCGGTCGACCCGTACGGTCGGCCGTCCTCCAGTGCACAAAGGCGTGCACGTCTGTGCACGTCGGTCGACCGAGCCGGTCGACCGACTTCAGAGTTAGTCGACTATAAAGGTAGCAAGTCGACTAGCTGAAGCCTGAAAACAGATTTTCTGGGATTTAAAAACTAAGTCTTTTGGTTCATATAAAATCCCATAAATACATAGAAATTCTACAAAATAGTTTTACCAATATACTTTGATATACAAACATGCTTGCACAAAATCAAGGCATGTTATAAAAGATTGGACTATTTTTGTAACTTGAAAATATTTGGGTCATGATAAAAACTGTTTTTCCAAAACAATATTTTTCCAAAACATGTTTTTCCAAATCTTCATCAAATACAAAAACAAGATATACTTTTAAAGCATAGTGTGTATGGATATGATCCACTACACAATCAAGATGAAATATCTATGTTTTTGACAATAAGCATAAACTTGGTTTTGGTTAAAAGATGTAAACATGAATACCAAAAACCAAATAGTATTTTGACACAAAGAAAAATCTTTTCTAAGCTAAAAAATCTTTTATGAAAACAATTCTATCAAGATGTGTGTGTGTATATGTACTTGAGCAATCCACCACTATTCTATCCTTTACATTTTTAACTAAAAACAAACT
The DNA here is from genome assembly GCA_038442645.1 of Agave tequilana. Lineage (NCBI taxonomy): Eukaryota > Viridiplantae > Streptophyta > Magnoliopsida > Asparagales > Asparagaceae > Agave > Agave tequilana. The sequence continues at coordinate 130,203 of JAVJIF010032030.1, forward strand.
AAAATCTTATACCTAGACACAAGTCTTGATCTTGAAGTCTTCCCTTGAAGTCTTCTCATCTTCTTGACTTGGTCCAAATGCAATCCAACGAGCTCGACTCTTGATGTGGTCTTGATGCATAGGCTCGTGAATCAACCGGTGCTAGCTCCAAACTTGTCTTAAAATCCTTTGTTGAAGCTCCACACCTACTAAGATCTTGATCATAAATCTGTCACTAATTAAATACAAGATTATTAGTAAACATAACTTCATGAGTTGATCATCATCAAAACTAGGGTGATAGGCCTTTGGGCTAACAATCTCCCCCTTTTTGATGATGAAAAAACTCATGAAGTTATATATGCATGGATTAAAGTAAAGCTTCAAAGAAGCTCCCCCTTAACTCACGCATAACAAATAAATAATAATATATGCAATGAAAGCACATAAATATGTATGCAATGTATGGAGATAAAACATGAAATCCTTTTTCTCCTAATTGCAATACAAAACATATATGCATAACTAACAAGGAAAGACAAATACTTCTCCCCCTTAAGCAATGAAAACATGCATATAAACTCAAATACTTCTCCCCCTTTTTGTCACTCATCAACAAAGGGTTCAAACAAATCTTTCTCCCCTTTTTGTCAAAACAAAGAGATCAAGAAGGGGTAATACAAATCAAGCAATAAGGATTTATATGCGATATACATTCATGAAGAGGAAGACGCTAAGTTAGCTTCCCTACACATATGCATTACATGAAGAAGGGATGACAAGCCCTAACTCACATAACGCATATTATATAATGCATAAGAGGAGATGTGAAGCTCCCCCTACACACGTATATCATATAAAGAAGAGTTATCAAGCTCCTCAATTTATAATATACTCAACATGAATCCATATGTAAGAGAGATGTTAAGCTCTCCTTGCATATAGGAAATACAGATCAAAAATTTGAATTTTTCTTTAAAATTTTGAACTTTCTTAATAAAACACATTTTGAGATATCAAGTAAACATATATATATATATTTTTTATTTTGATATCAATCTTGAAAACATATTGCATAAGCTTTAAGAACTACCAATTGAAAGTTGAATTAAGCTTAGCATATACAATGTGCGTTAAGAACAATTGATTCATTCTCTTAAAGCACAAAAGATCACATGTATGAAAAGATAATACCAATAGAAATTGATATAATTTAAATTTGAAAGCATTCATACATACAATCAAAATATGAGTATATAAAAATCATATTGATACCAATTGAAAATATCCAATGATACCAATTGAAGAGTAAGCTTATCATATACTCTACCATATGAAGAATTTGCACTAGTTAATATGAAAATGTTTTAAAACTAGTACGAAATCCTTCAAGCAAGTAATAAAGCAAAAATGTCAATTAATCTCAATATTCCTTTAAATCATCACACATTTTTTATTAAAAAAAATAAAATTTATATTTCAAGATATATGTATGTTTTGACAACACAATAAGTATACATACATATCTCTTAAACACAATTGAGTCCATATAAATAGATTTGCATTAAAGGCAAATGACTCAAGAGGTATACATGTATATTTTAAAGTTTGGCAAAATATACATATACATGAAATGAAAACACATGATCATAAATCAAATCCAAAAGTGGGAATACAAGTTTAAAAATGTATGTATCATCAAAACCAAGCAATACAAGCACATTTCATGAGTTCAAATAAGCATTCAAGCACAAATATAAATAGATTTATTTGTGGCCCACGATATGTACAAGTATAAATCCTAGTGTTGACAAAACTAACATATAAACTAATATTCAATACATGAAGCATCAAATCTTTTAGATCACAAAGGAATTTATCCATATAATTGAAATAAAGTAGGATCATGTAGATAATCTTATAAATTAATAGAAGAATAGATAACTAGTTTAAATTGATTTTGAATAACTAGTTAAGGATCCTTCAAATAACATCAAATCATATGTTTTTCATAAAACATAACTAGATACACAAAATTTAAGCACTCATGGTCTATAAGGTTCAAAATGATTTTAACAAAAGTGTGAGTGTTAAACGATCATGTAACTAGCATTTTTATGAAAATAGTCAATGAAGCTCAAAAAGATCATAAGTCACATTTTTAACAAAACAAAAACATGAAAATTCATTTTTTATAAATCACTAGTCTTCATGGTATATGTATGATTTATCCAAAGCTAACAATACACATACATATCCCAAACATAAAAGAGTCTATCAAATGTATTTGCATGAAGGCAAGAGACTCACGGGTATGCATGTATATTTATTAGATTTGAATTAAAAATACATATACATGAAGTAAAGCATAAAATAGGCAAAACAAGTATTTTTTCTTGGGTCCTTGGGGGTTAGTCTTGTTGTAAGACACCCAAACATTTTTATTAGCAACATTAAAATGATGCAACTTGTCATAACAAAATTTTGCTAAATGGCCTTTGCGGCCACAATGTGTACACTTGTACACCTTAGGATGCTTATGTATATGATTGTGATCGTGACGTGCAACATAAGCATATGCATGATGATGATGTGCATGAGAAGGTGGAGTTTGTTTCTTTGCAAACAAAGACTCCAATCTAGAATGATTGAATGCACAAGAACTCAAAGTTGAGCTCAAACTATTAATTTTATTTTTCAAAAGTTTAATCTCACTATCTTCAATGGTAGCATGTAGAGAAAAGTGAGATATAGAATCATTTTTCTTTTTCTTTTGAAAAACCTTTTCTTTTTCTTTTTCTTTTTCTTTTTCAAAAATTTTCCTTTTCAAAGTGTTGTTTTCTTTTAAAACAATTTCCTTTTGAGTTTCCACCAAAATAATTTTATCTTTCAAAATCATATTTCCTTCACATAAATAATTCAATTTAGACATCAAGGAAATATTCTCATTATTCAAAACATCTTTTCTTTTTCTAAGCATGCAACCTTAGTTTCTAATGAATCCTTTTTATTAAGCATGCAATCAAAATTCTTTTTCAAATTTTTATTATCTTTCTTAAGCATGTCATATTTTTCAAGCAATAATTGACAAAAAGTAGAAAGCTCTTCATATGACATGTTAACATCCTCATCCTCGGATTCGGTGTTTACCTCAAGGGGGTTATCCCCTTGGACCATATAGCACTTGTTGGAGATGTCGCTTCCAACATCCGAGTCACTCCCCGCATAGTATAGATCCTTTTCGCCAAGGGAGGTGATGATGTTCCAAACTACAAAAGCCGAATCAATATTAGAAACCCTAGATAAATAATCATCATTTAGGGTTGACTTGATAGCATGAAGGACTTTTGCATTAGCCTCAAAATTCTTACCATTTGAACAATATGAAACATTAGATATGGCAAGATAACATGTATGCCTAAGGCTTTGAGGTACAATAACATCATAACCTTCCAAATTTGGATGTTAAGAATGTCAAAGGTGGGTGGTGACATGAAGTCCATAGTGTGTGTACAAATCTTGTGATTAGCCTATAAATGAGGATCTTTAACTCTAGGTTGTTAGACCCAATATCAAGAGCACTTGGCTCTGATACCAATTGTAAGTTCACGTAGAGGGGGGGTGAATAGGTGATGGCTAATCTAATGGTCACTTAATGCCAAATGATGCGGAAGCTAAAAACAATTATGACCTAATTAAAACTTTTACACTAAACACCACGTATAACGCAGGAGTGTTGCCGAATTCCCCGTAAAGGGCTCTGGACAAACTCCTCTAGATTCCCCTTGAATGGGTTGAGGTGCCGCGTTGGCTCTCTTGGTTGAATACAAGTGTTAGCAAACAATCCCACGCAAGTATATCAATTAAGCACAAATGAATATATCAAGCATATAAAGATAGACAATAATTGAATGCAAGATATAAACAAGGGAGAGAGAGAGAGAGAAATGGCAATCGCAAACACAAAGGTATGTTTCGAGGTTCGAGCACACTTGCTCTACATCCCCGCCTTCGACACACGAAGGATTTCCATTATGCAAGATCCCAATGGATCTCTCCTCGGTGCCGCAACACCTACAAGCCCTCGGACTCCCTAGTCTCGTACACACGCAAGCCCCACAAGCTTGCCGAGGCCGCACCTCAAACACGGAGTTCGCACCCGAACTCGAAACAACGCAGACACACACGTCCGCCTCCTCAAAGAACAAGAAATGATCTCTTGGTGATCTAAACACTTGATCACCAATAAAAGCTCTCACTACAACACTCCTATAAGATGAATAGCTCAATGGATGCTCAAGTGTTGGTGTGAGAAAAACAAGGATGAGAAAGGTGGAGGAAAACTCAAAGAATCACTTTTACACTCTTGATAAAAACTCTCCTTTTAATTGGAAGTATTGGCTCTAAATTTTGTGGAGAAAAACCTCTGAAAGGAGTAGGAAAAACTGGCTCTAAAACTTCTCCAAAATCTTAGTGAAAACAATGACCAAACCCCCAAATTTATAGGCTGTCAAAAACTAGCCGTTGGGGTCTGTCAGGCCTGCCGGTCGACCGGGTCGGTCGACCGCCAACGGTCAGAAATCCGACCGTTGGAGCCACGGTCGACCGCCCGGGTCGACCGAGCCACTGGAGCAGAGAGTCGAACTCTCTGTCGGTCGACCCGTACGGTCGGCCGAAATTTCCAGAGAGCAGAGCTCTCTGGAGCGGTCGACCCGTACGGTCGGCCGTCCTCCAGTGCACAAAGGCGTGCACGTCTGTGCACGTCGGTCGACCGAGCCGGTCGACCGACTTCAGAGTTAGTCGACTATAAAGGTAGCAAGTCGACTAGCTGAAGCCTGAAAACAGATTTTCTGGGATTTAAAACTAAGTCTTTTGGTTCATATAAAATCCCATAAATACATAGAAATTCTACAAAAATAGTTTTACCAATATACTTTGATATACAAACATGCTTGCACAAAATCAAGGCATGTTATAAAAGATTGGACTATTTTTGTAACTTGGAAATATTTGGGTCATGATAAAAACTGTTTTTCCAAAACAATATTTTTCCAAAACATGTTTTTCCAAATCTTCATCAAATACAAAAACAAGATATACTTTTAAAGCATAGTGTGTATGGATATGATCCACTACACAATCAAGATGAAATATCTATGTTTTTGACAATAAGCATAAACTTGGTTTTGGTTAAAAGATGTAAACATGAATATCAAAAACCAAATAGTATTTTGACACAAAGAAAAATCTTTTCTAAACTAAAAAATCTTTTATGAAAACAATTCTATCAAGATGTGTGTGTGTATATGTACTTGAGCAATCCACCACTATTCTATCCTTTACATTTTTAACTAAAAACAAACTAAATCTTATACCTAGACACAAGTCTTGATCTTGAAGTCTTCCCTTGAAGTCTTCTCATCTTCTTGACTTGGTCCAAATGCAATACAACGAGCTCGACTCTTGATGTGGTCTTGATGCATAGGCTCGTGAATCAACCGGTGCTAACTTTAAAACTTGTCTTAAAATCCTTTGTTGAAGCTCCACACCTACTAAGATCTTGATCATAAATCTGTCACTAATTAAACACAAGATCATTAGTAAACATAACTTCATGAGTTGATCATCATCAAAACTAGGGTGATAGGCCTTTGGGCCAACATTCTCTCTCTAGCTCTCTCTTTCTCTCTCTTGATTTCCTCCTCTATCACTTTCTCTTTAACGCTTTTACGCGTTGTTTACCTGAATTCTAGAGATCGAGGATTTCATAGTGTTTTCCCGATATTAAGGCGAGTGTTCTCGCTTTTCTTTTGGACTTTCCCGCTTCGTCAGGTCAACTTGTATTTGCGTTATATATTTGTATTTGGAACTAACAACTTCTCTGCAGGTACCCTTGCCTTTGGGCCTAACCTCTGGGATCAACCTCTCTAAGGTTTTAAAGTCCTCTGGACTTTCTCTGTGCTACGCCTGGTAGGCGGACCTAGCATCAACACTCTACCGCTTACTCCATTATAGTATAGTTACCCCGTGAGTATGGCGTCGCCGTGAGCGGTAGTATGGCGTTCATGCGATTGCTGCAACAGGTGTGTCTAACTACGCTACGAGTGGTAACCACGCCGAGCGTGATAGCATTTAGTGTTGTACATTAGCTTCGCTTCAACTTTCCTAGCTCCGCTTGGATGTTCACTTGCTTGCTGAATTACTTGGGTGCCAGTTTATCGATTCTTCTATTAATGGTTGTGAAGAGTTTGAAATCTTACTTATATTGTTCTTCCTGAAAATGCATGATTTTTCGGTATTTGTACCGATCCTTTATCTTAGTACGGTTTTCTTGTATCGCCTGGCATACTTTCGCTTGACATGCTTACATGTACCATGCTATCACTAGTCACTTTCTTAATATCACCTTCAAATTATATATCACCTGACACCTGATATACTACTACTTGTCACTTGCTCCTTATTATGACATGAGTTATCACCTGCCTCTTGTTATGGTACCACTTATCACCTGCCTCCTGTCATATTAATACTTGACCTGTGATTTTCATATTTACGGGAATCATACACCTGTTTCATGTATAATATACAGCAGTAACCTATTATCATGTATTATATACAGTGACATGTTATCATGTATTATATACAGTGACTTGTACTCTTGTTATACATGTACTCATGTACTCCAGAATTCCTAATCATGTCCTGCTCCTTCTATTCCCGTAGATTGATAATTACATATTAAATTATAATAAGACAACTTGCACCCGGTTTGGGGAAAACTGATGGGTCCTGAATAGTCTTGCTTATGATTGTCTTATCGAGTCACGTGTGGCCACATACTTGAGGATCACCTGGCGGTCACCAGGGATTCCGTGGGGTGTGCTGCACCCCTACTCCTGTTTATTCCTGCCGAGTATGCACATGACCTAGGCCTATTTCTATGGGATCTGCGATACTCTATTCCTGTTCGGGCGTACATAAGTCCCGGTACCTACCGGTACGTTCCGGCTCAGCACCGGATACTCCTGGACCGTTGTCCCGGGCATGTACGGGGCCCATCCTAAACATGGTTCTGAAAGTACACCTAGAGGGGGTGAATAGATGTATGGCTAATCTAATGACAAATGATGCGGAATTAAAAACAAATTCCCACACACTTAGTGTAACCAAAAAGTGTAGCTGAATTCCCGGTGAAGGGCTCTGGACTATCTCCTCTAAATTTCTCTAAATAAGAGTTGAGGTGCTATGTTAAGCTCTTTTGATTCAACACAAGTGAGGCACACAAACAATGCCAAGCATATATATAATATGAATATGATGAAATGCAAGATATAAAAGAGAGAGATTTAGAGATAGTGGATCAATTGCAAACAATAAGATATGTTTCGAGGTTCGAGCCACTGCTCTACGTCCCCGCCTTCACACAGAAGGATTTTCACTATGCGTCCACACAGGACTTCCCACATAGGGAACCTCCACTGAGGATTTGGGTAAATACAATTAGGAGTACACAACTCCTCTCTCCAACAAACACAACATCTACACAAGAGGCAAGGCACAATAACAATCACCTCTACACTTAGAGGGATAGACACTTAGCCAAACAACAATCACCTCACACTAGAGGGATAAGGCTCAAAGCCAACACTCCAATAATCACCTCTACACTTAGAGGGATATCATCCAAACCTCCACAATCACCTCTACATAAGAGGGATAACACCAAGTAAAGAGGATTACAACACTTGGTGGTCTCAACCAACCACAAACCAATTTTCTCACCAAAACAAGGTCTTAATAGATAGGATAGATAGATAGCTCAAGTGTGAGAAAATAAAGTGTTTGGAATAAAGAAAAACACTTGAAAAAATCTCCAAATAGATATTGAAATCAAGATCAAAAACTAATTCCCAAAAGACTCTCTTTTCTTTGAATTTTCCAACACTTTAAAACAAATAAAAATAAATCTTTTGACCCAAAAACTCTTGAAAACTTGTTGCTAAAACACTTAAGAAGATGGAAAAATTTTGCTTTCAAGAACCATGAAAAAACCAACCCAAGAGATGGATATTTATACCCTCTTAAAAATTTGCTTGTTGGCAGTCTAGAAAGGGCAAAATTGCCCTTCCGGTCGACCGGGCGGTCGACCGCCGATAGCCAAGGTCGACCACCCGGTTGACCGGCCCCCACCCGAGAGTGGGTGCTTTCAGTCAGTCGACCACGCGGTCAACCGGCCGAGCTAGCTAGCCATGTACACATCTTCGTGCACATCGGTCGATCGTCCAGTCGACCGACTCCTGGTCCGATCGACCGTCCGGTCGACCGCCAGAGCAGACTGGCTGAGATTTTGGTATTGAAAACTTGTCTTTTTAATTTTAATTAAATCCCATAAAATCACATAAATTTCACAAAAATAAGTTCTTATAAGATCTTTAAAATACAAATATGTGTAACTAAAATTCAACACATATTATAAACAATTTGAACCATTTTTGTGATATTGAAATTTGGCTTAAAAACAAAATCAATATTTTTCAAAACTTGAATTTTTGAAATGGAAAACCGTTTTCTCCAAAACTCATATGGACACAAAAAACATGATTTTGAAACAAATTTGAAGTATATAGATAGAATCCAATATACATATAGTATATATATATATGTATATATATATATGTATATATATATATATATGTGTATATATATATGTATATGTTTTTGATATGAAATCCAAAACCGATTAAATCGAAAACCAAAACCATAAACCTTAAACTTGTGTGTGTATGCGAACTTGAGCATATCAATACTATCTACCTTTACACAAGATCTAAACAACTAAACTAAAAACAAACCGAAGTCTTCTTTTCTCCAAGCCGAATCGATCCAAACGAGATCCAACGATCTTGACTCCAACCGAGTGCTAGATACGATCTTGACGCTCGAGCTCTTAAATCTACATGTGAAAGCTCTAAAAATTCTTTGTTGAAGCTAAACACCTACTAATATCTTGGTCAAATATCTGAAACTAATTAAACACAAGATTATTAGTAAACTATAACTACATGAGTTAATCATCATCAAAACTAGAGTGATAGGCCTCTGGGCCAACAAGTTCGTCGAACTTCATCAGTTTTCAAATAACTTGCTCTATAAGTTGTAAGCGGAAGTATGTGAAAGGGACGCATCCTGAAGCCTACAACTTAGACGACCCCAATTATAATAAGATGTGAATATACAATTTGTTGTGTTGTCTTGTAACTCGGGTTGTATGCGCTTGGATTACGGTAACATGGGATAAAGGTATATAGACGAGGGTTTCCTTACTTGGATTATTCCTTCGACGTACTAGTCTCATGGAGTCGTGACCTAAGCTTGTAAGATCAGTTTTGCTCATAATAGGTTTTATTTGGTTTTATCAGTTTTATCAGTTTTATGTTAGTTTAGGAAATATCTGGCGTTGCCTTGTCTACTTTATTTATCGCCTCTTTACCTGCTCTTATCATTTTATTTTATGCATGTTCCCGGCTTGATAACGATTACAGTGTCTCTACCTGCTCCTGCATGCTTTTGCTCACGACACGGTTTACAATGCATATTATGACTTGAATTTATCGATACACATGTGCTTATCTCAGCACGCCATTTGGCATTAGCATCACCACTCGCCGGGGAGTTCTGACTCCCTGGATCCTCATGTTCAGGTCTCGAAACTTGGAGCTTGTAGATTCTCCTGGGTGCTGATCAGAGTAGCACAGCGGTAGCGTGGATCACCAATAGACCATCCAGAAGCCCCATCTTTCCAGGCCCCCCTACTCGGCTCTAAAGTTTTCCTGTTATGACTCTAAGCCTCCTTTTGTATTGTTCATACTTGTACATCTTTTTGTATTCTCGTATTTGTGCCTATCGGTGATGTAATATTCTTGTAATATTGTGTCACATTCTGTGATAACGTTGTAATTGTACTCATATGTTGGAATGTATAATACACCACGTGCTTTCGTACTCTGATTCTTACATGTACTGATACTTAGCGTATATACGTGAGGGTATTTCTGACATGCGTATATACGTCGCAGTAACGTCTCCCTACCCGCAGGGTCGGGGCGTTACAGTAAGTACACCTAGAGGGGAAGTGAATAGGTGTACAAGCTAATCTAGTGCAAATGATGTGAAATTTAAAAACTAATTGCAAATACACTAAGTGTAATCAAGAGCGAGTCCGAATTCCCCATGAAGGACTCTGGAGCTATTCCTCTAGATTCCTTTAGATTAAGAGTTGAGGTGCTTTAATAAGCTCTCTTGGTTGAACACAAGTGTGCGCACACACGAACTATATCTAGCATATGAATATAAACAATGTAAAATAATGCGAGATATAAAAGAGAGTAGAGAGTTGAGAAAAAAGATCCAAACATAAACAACAGGATTGTTTCGAGGTTCGAGCCACTGTTCTACGTTCCCGCCTTCACACAGAAGGATTTTCAACTATCCACTAGGGATCTTCCACAAAGAGACCTCTGTTGGCCCAAAGGCCCATCACTCTAGTTTTGATGATGATTAACTCATGTAGTTATAATACTAATGATCTTGTGTTTAATTAGTGACAGATTCATTATCAAGATCATAGTAGGTGCATAGCTCAACAAAGGATAAAATGTCAAGATTTGGAGCTAGCATGGATGTGATCCAAGGAGCTTTTGGATCAAACTTGGACCAAGTCAAGAAGATGAGAAGACTTTAAGGGAAGGCTTCAAGATCAAGACTTGTGTTTAGGTATAAGATTTTTATGTTTTAGATAAAATGTAAAGGATAGAATAGTTGGTGGATTGCTCAAGTATATATCACACACACACTCTTGATTAATTGTCTTTTCATAAAAGAATTTCAGATTTAGAAAAGACTTTCATTTTGGAAAAACATAGTTTTTGTTTTTGGTATTCAAAGTTATATGCTTCAACCAAAACCTTATTTAGAGCTTAATGACAAAAACATAGATATTTCATCTTGATTGTGTAGTGGATCATATCCATACACACTATGCTTTAAAAGTATATCTTGTTTTCGTATTTGATGAAGATTTGGAAAAACATGTTTTGGAAAAATATTGTTTTGGAAAAACAATTTTTATCATGAGCCAAATATTTCCATGTTATAAAAATAGTCCAATCTTTTATAACATGCCTTGATTTTGTGCAAGCATGTTTGTATATCAAAGTATATTGGTAAAACTATTTTTGTAGAATTTTTATGTATTTATGGGATTTTATGTGAACCAAAAGACTTAGTTTTTAAATCCCAGAAAATTGTTTTCAGGCTTCAGCTAGTCGACTTGCCTACCTTTATAGTCGACTAACACTGAAGTCGGTCGACCGGCTCGGTCGACCGACGTGCACAGACGTGCACGCCTTTGTGCACTAGAGGACGCCCGACCGTACGGGTCGACCGCTCCAGAGAGCTTTGCTCTCTGAAAATCTCGGCCGACCGTACGGGTCGACCGACAGAGAATTGACTCTCTGCTCCAGTGGCTCGGTCGACCTGGGCGATCGACCGTGGCTCCAACGGTCAGATTTCTGACCGTTGGCGGTCGACCGTACGGGTCGACCGGCAGGCCTGATAGACCCCAACGGCTATATTTTTCTGGCCTATAAATTTGGGGGTTTGGTCATTGTTTTGTAAGAAGATTTTAGGAGAGCTTTGAGCTAGTTTTTCCCATTCTTTCAGAAGAGTTTTCTCCACATATTTGAGAGCAAATATTTCCTATCTAAAGGGAAGATTTTATCAAGAGTGTTTAAAGTGATTCTTTGAGTTTTTCACCATAAATTCTTTCCTTGCTTTCTCACAATCACTTGAGCTATCCATTGCCTAATCTATCCATAGGATTGTGTTGAGAGAGCTTTTGTTAGGTGATCAAAGTGTTTAGATCACCAAGATTTAATTCTTGTACTTTGAGGAGACGGGCAAGTGTGCTCGTGGTGGTTTGGAGTTCGGTTGTGAACTCTTTGGTTCGAGGTGCGGCCTCGGCAAGCTAGTGGGCTTGCGTGTGTACGGGACTAGGGAGTCCGAGGGCTTGTAGGTGTTGCGGCACCGAGGAGAAATCCATTGGGATCTTGCATAGTGGAAATCCTTCGTGTGTCGAAGGCGGGGATGTAGAGCAAGTGTGCTCGAACCTCGAAACAAACCCTTTGTGTTTGCGATTGCCTTTTCTCTCTCTCTCTCCCTTGTTTATATCTTGCATTCAATTATTGTCTATCTTTATATGCTTGATATATTCATTTGTGCTCAATTGATATACTTGCGTGGGATTGTTGCTAACACTTGTATTCAACCAAGAGAGCCAACGCGGCACCTCAACCCATTCAAGGGGAATCTAGAGGAGTTTGTCCAGAGCCCTTCACGAGAAATTCGGCAACACTCTTTGGTTATACGTGGTGTTTAGTGTAAAAGATTTAATTAGGTCATAATTAGTTTTAGCTTCCGCATCATTTGCCATTAAGTGACCATTAGATTAGCCATCACCTATTCACCCCCCCCCCCCTCTAGGTGAACTTACAATTGGTATCAGAGCATGGTACTCTGATTTGGGTCTAACAACCTAGAGTTAAAGATCCTCATTTTAGGCTAATCACAATATTTTGTACACACACCATGGACTTCATGTCACCACCCACCTTTGACATTCTTAACATCCAAATTTGGAAGGTTAAGATGTCTTTGTACCTCAAGGCCTTAGGCATTCATGTTTATCTTGCCATATCTAATGATTCATATTGTTCAAATGGTAAGAATTTTGAGGCTAATGCAAAAGCCCTTCATGCTCTTAAATGTACCCTAAATGATGAATATCTTTCTAGGGTTTCTAACATTGATTCGGCTTTTGTAGCTTGGAACATCATCACCTCCCTTGGCGAAAAAGAACTATATTATGTCGGGAGCGATTCGGACGTTGGAAGCAACACCTCCAACGCGTGTTATATGGTCCAAGGGATAACCCCCTTGAGGTAAACACCGAATCCGAGGATGAAGATGTTAACATGTCATATGAAGAGCTTTCTACATTTTATCAATTATTGCTTGAGAGACATGACATGATTAAGAAAGAAAATAAAAATTTGAAAAAGAACATTGCTTGCATGTATATAGAACAAGATTCTTTTAAATCTAACATTGCATGCTTAGAAAAAGAAAATAAAGATTTGAAAAATGAGACTGTTTCCTTGCTTTCTAAATTAAATAATCTTTGTGAAGGAAACACTATTTTGAAAAATAAAGTTAATTTGGTGGAAAAACAAAAAGAAGTTGTTTTTCAAGAAAATATTACTTTGAAAAGAAATTTGTTGAAAAAGAAAAGGAAAAAGAATTTGTTTCTAAAAAGAAAAAGAAAAATGATTCTTTGTCTCATCATGCTTTTCATGCCACCACTAATGAGATTAAAGATTTGAAAAATAAAATGGATGGTTTGAGTTCAACTTTGAACTCTTGTGCTTTTAATCATTCTAGGTTGGAGTCAATGTTTTCAAAGAAACAAACTCCACACATTCATGCACATCATAACCATGCATTTGCTTATGTTGCACAACATGATCACACTACTACACATAAGCATACTAAGGTGTACGTATGTACACATTGTGGCCGCAAAGGTCATTTAGCAAAGTTTTGTTATGATAGATTGCATCATTTTAATTTTGCTAAAAATAAAATGTTTGGGTTCCTTACAAGACTAACCCCAAAGGACCCAAGAAAATATGGGTACCAAAACCCCCACCTTTTGCTTTTGATGTAGGTGAGGGCTCTCACAAGACGTGAGAGGATTGGTGCCTTGGTAGTGAATGCAATGGACTTGATGGACACACATTTTGATGCATTGTTATCAAGGAGTTTTGGTGGAAAGGCCACCATTTTTGGAGCTTTGGAGTTGGTAACAATCTCTAAACTCCTATTTCATTTATGTACATGCTAGTTCATTTATCATATTCATAGCATGTTCATATTTTTGTGTGCTTCATGTGGTATTTACATGCTTAGATGAAGAATGTGTCAAACTTGCATGTATACATATACAAATAGTGAACTACAATTGATTCATATATAATTGAACTTCATGCTCATTTGTATCCACTATATGCATATGTATAGACTAGTTTTGATGATTCTCTTTTATACATGTTTTTGCCTATTTTTATGCTTAACTTCATGTATATGTATTTTTAATTCAAATCTAATAAATATACATGTATACCCATGAGTCTCTTACTTTCATGCATACACTATTTGTAGACTCTTTTATATTTGGGATATGTATGTGTATTGTTAGGATTGGATAAATCATACATATACCTTGAAGTTTACTTTAAGATGAAAAATAAAAATTTTCATGATTTGTTTTTAATGAGAATAAAATTTCATGTCTTGTCTAAAAAAAATGAGATTCATGTTTGATTGAGCTTCATTGACTATTTTCATAAAAATGCTATTTACATGATCGTTTAACACTCACATTTTTGTTAAAATCATTTTTGAGCCTTATAGACCATGAGTGCTTAAACTTTTGTGTATCTAGTTATGTTTATGAAAAACATAAGATTTGATATATTTGAAGGATCTTTAACTAGTTTTTCAAAAACAATTTATACTAGTTATTTATTCTTCAAATAGTTTTTGAGATTGACACATGATTCTATTTTTCTCAAAATTTAATGCTTCATGATTTGAATATTAGTTTATATGTTAGCTTTTGTCAACACTAGGATTTATACTTGTACATATCGTGGGCCACAAATAAATTTATTTATATTTATGCTTGAACACTTATTTGAACCCATGAAATGTGCTTGTATTGCTTGGTTTTGATGATACATACATTTTTAAACTTGTATTCCCACTTTTTGGATTTGATTTATGATCATGTGTTTTCATTTCATGTATATGTGTATTTTGCCAAACTTTAAGATATACATGTATGCCTCTTGAGTCATTTGCCTTTAATGCAAATCTATTTATATGGACTCAATTGTGTTTAAGAGATATGTATGTATACTTATTGTGTTGTCAAAACATACATACATCTTGAAATATAAATTTTGTTATAAAAAAAATGTGTGATGATTTAAAGGAATATTGAGATTAATTGACATTTTTGCTTTATTCCTTGCTTGAAGGATTCCGTACTAGTTTTTAAAACATTTTCATATTAACTAGTGCAAATTCTTCATATGGTAGAGTATATGATAAGCTTACTCTTCAATTGGTATCATTGGATATTTTCAATTGGTATTAATATGATTTCTATATACTCACATTTTGATTGTATGTATGAATGCTTTCAAATTCAAATTATATCAATTTCTATTGGTATTCTCTTTTCATACATATATGTGTTATTTGTGCTTAGTTAAAATTGTCTTACATATTTAAAGCACAAAGGTTATTATATGCTAAGCTAAATTCAACTTTCAATTGGTAATTCTTAAAGCTTATGCAATATGTTTTCAAAATTGATATCAAAATAAAAAAATGTTGATTTGATATCTCAAAATGTGTTTCTTGAGAAAGGTTTAAAATTTTAAAGAAAAATTCAAAATGTTTGATTTGTATTTCCTATATGCAAGGAGAGCTTAACATCTCTCTTACATATGGATTCATGTTGAGTATATTATAAATTGAGGAGCTTGACAACTCTTCTTTATATGATATACGTGTGTAGGGAGAGCTTCACATCTCCTCTTATGCATTACATAATATGTGTTATGTGAGTTAGGGCTTGTCATCCCTTCTTCATGTAATGCATATGTGTAGGAAAGCTAACTTAGCGTCTTCCTCTTCATGAATGTATATCGCATATAAATCTTTATTGATTGATTTGTATTACCCCTTCTTGATCTCTTTGCTTTTGACAAAAGGGGGAGAAAAATTTGTTTGATTTGAGTTTACTTTGAACCCTTTGTTGATGAGTGACAAAAAGGGGGAGAAGTATTTGAGTTTATATGCATGTTTTCATTGCTTAAGGGGGAGAAGTATTTGTCTTCCTTGTTGTTTATGCATATATCTTTTTGTATTGCAAATAGGAGAAAAAGAATTTGATATATCTCCATACATTTGCATACATATTTATGAGCTTCATTGTCATATATTATTATTTATGTGATGCATGAGTTAAGGGGGAGCTTCTTTGAAGCTTTACTTTAATCCATGCATATATAACTTCATGAGTTTTGTCATCATCAAAAAGGGGAGATTGTTGGCCCAAAGGCCCATCACTCTAGTTTTGATGATGATTAACTCATGTAGTTATAATACTAATGATCTTGTGTTTAATTAGTGACAGATTCATTATCGAGATCTTAGTAGGTGCATCGCTCAACAAAGGATAAAATGTCAAGATTTGGAGCTAGCATGGATGTGATCCAAGGAGCTTTTGGATCAAACTTGGACCAAGTCAAGAAGATGAGAAGACTTCAAGGGAAGGCTTCAAGATCAAGACTTGTGTCTAGGTATAAGATTTTTATGTTTTAGATAAAATATAAAGGATAGAATAGTTGGTGGATTGCTCAAGTATATATCACACACACACACTCTTGATTTAATTGTCTTTTCATAAAAGAATTTCAGATTTAGAAAAGACTTTCATTTTGGAAAAACATAGTTTTTGTTTTTGGTATTCAAAGTTATATGTTTCAACCAAAACCTTATTTAGAATTTAATGACAAAAACATAGATATTTCATCTTGATTGTGTAGTGGATCATATCCATACACACTATGCTTTAAAAGTATATCTTGTTTTCGTATTTGATGAAGATTTGGAAAAACATGTTTTGGAAAAATATTGTTTTGGAAAAATAGTTTTTATCATGAGCCAAATATTTTCATGTTACAAAAATAGTCCAATCTTTTATAACATGCCTTGATTTTGTGCAAGCATGTTTGTATATCAAAGTATATTGGTAAAACTATTTTTGTAGAATTTCTATGTATTTATGGGATTTTATGTGAACCAAAAGACTTAGTTTTTAAATCCCAGAAAACTGTTTTCAGGCTTCAGCTAGTCGACTTGCCTACCTTTATAGTCGACTAACACTGAAGTCGGTCGACCGGCTCGGTCGACCGACGTGCACAGACGTGCACGCCTTTGTGCACTGGAGGACGGCCGACCGTACGGGTCGACCGCTCCAGAGAGCTCTGCTCTCTGGAAATCTCGGCCGACCGTACGGGTCGACCGACAGAGAAGTGACTCTCTGCTCCAGTGGCTCGGTCGACCCGGGCGGTCGACCGTGACTCCAACGGTCGGATTTCTGACCGTTGGCGGTCGACCGCACGGGTCGACCGGCAGGCCTGACAGACCCCAACGGCTATATTTTTCTGGCCTATAAATTTGGGGGTTTGGTCATTGTTTTGTAAGAAGATTTTAGGAGAGCTTTGAGCCAGTTTTTCCCATTCTTTCAGAAGAGTTTTCTCCACATATTTGAGAGCAAATATTTCCTATCTAAAGGGAAGATTTTATCAAGAGTGTTTAAAGTGATTCTTTGAGTTTTTCACCATAAGTTCTTTCCTTGCTTTCTCACAATCACTTGAGCTATCCATTGCCTAATCTATCCATAGGATTGTGTTGAGAGAGCTTTTGTTAGGTGATCAAAGTGTTTAGATCACCAAGATTTAATTCTTGTACTTTGAGGAGACGGGCAAGTGTGCTCGTGGTGGTTTGGAGTTCGGTTGTGAACTCTTTGGTTCGAGGTGCGGCCTCGGCAAGCTAGTGGGCTTGCGTGTGTACGAGACTAGGGAGTCCGAGGGCTTGTAGGTGTTGCGGCACCGAGGAGAGATCCATTGGGATCTTGCATAGTGGAAATCCTTCGTGTGTCGAAGGCGGGGATGTAGAGCAAGTGTGCTCGAACCTCGAAACAAACCCTTTGTGTTTGCGATTGCCCTTTCTCTCTCTCTCTCTCTCCCTTGTTTATATCTTGCATTCAATTATTGTCTATCTTTATATGCTTGATATATTCATTTGTGCTCAATTGATATACTTGCGTGGGATTGTTGCTAACACTTGTATTCAACCAAGAGAGCCAACGCGGCACCTCAACCCATTCAAGGGGAATCTAGAGGAGTTTGTCCAGAGCCCTTCACGGGGAATTCGGCAACACTCTTTGGTTATACGTGGTGTTTAGTGTAAAAGATTTAATTAGGTCATAATTAGTTTTAGCTTCCGCATCATTTGCCATTAAGTGACCATTAGATTAGCCATCACCTATTCACCCCCCCTCTAGGTGAACTTACAACCTCCGCTGAGGAATTACAATTACAAACTTGGAGTACACAACTCCTCTCTTTCAAACACAAATCTCTACACAAGAAGTGGGCACTAAGCCAAGCACAAAGCAAAAAAAATACAACTTGGTGATCACAAAGATCACAAACTACATTTAGTGATCTCAAAGGATCACAAACAATTTTTCTCACAAAAACAAGATCTTATAGATAGGTATAGAATTGATTAGCTCAAGTATGTGAGAAATCAAAGTGTTTGAAAAAAAAAATAACAAAGAAAATATTTGAAAAAAACTTCTTGATAAATGTAAGAAATGAATAGCTATATAGAATTCTCAAAACCTGTATTTCTTTGTTTTTTTCAAAACTTTTGCAAACAAAAATAAAGATAGAGAATTTTGGCACAAAAACTCTTTTAAAAACTTTATTAAAAACACTTGAGAAGTTGGAAAAAATTGCTCTTGAAAGTCTTAGAAAAAACATCCCCTAACCCATATTTATAGAGGTCTGAAAATATAGTTGTTGGGGTCCAGAACAGGTCACAATTGACCTGTCGGTCGACCGCCTGATCGACCAGCCAACAGTTAGATTTCTGATCGTTGAGATTACCAGTCGACCGCCCTAGGCAAACATGCCTAACGGTCGACCGCCCGGTCGGCCGAGGCTAGAACCAGAGAGTGAACTCTCTAGCTCGGTCGACCGACTGGTCGACCGGGACTAGATTCAGAGAGCAAGCTCTCTGGATCGGTCGACCGTCCGGTCGATCGGCCCATGGCCAAGCCCACTGTGCACGTTTTGTGCACATCGGTCGATCGACCAGTTGACCAAGCTCTGGTCCGGTCGACCAGTCGGTCGACCACCAACAAGCTCAGGTAAGGATTTAGGGTTTTGAAATGTTGGCTTTTTAATACCTATAAAATCCCATAAAATCACATAAAATTTACAAAAATAAGTTCTTTATAAATATTTGAAGAACAAATATGTGTGATTAAAACTCAACACATATTTCAAACAATTTGAACTATTTTGTGATATAGAAATTTAGTTTTAAACCGAAAATCGTCATTTTTATAAACCAAGCTTTGAAATGAAAAATCGATTTCTCTCAGACTTGTATAAATACAAAGCCATGAAAACTCAATTTGAAGCATAGTGTGTATGGATAGAATCCAATACACATATAAAAGATATATTTATATTTTTGACAATAAATCCAAAACTAAGTTTTGTTAAAAACAAAGCTTGAAAGCATGAACTAGATATACATCAAAGTAAGTTTTTAGACATTATGAATCATCAATTTATATGGAAGAAATCCAACATACATAAAATCATGTAAACTTCTTTTGATTCTATCTATTCATGAAAACAATATATATCTTTGAAAATTCAAAACCAGTTAAACCGAAATTAATAATCCTTTGTTGAACTTGTGTGTGTGTGTGTATACTTGAGCATATCAAGACTAACTATCCTTACATAATTTTAAAATAAAAACTAAACAAATCTAGAATAAAGTCTTCTCGTCGATCTTCATCTCCAAGACGACTTGATCCAAATTCGATCTAAAGAGCTTGACTCCATCCGAGTGCTAGATGCGATCTTGACATGTGAGCTCCTGAATCGACATATGTTATCTTCAAAACTGGCTTTGAATTCTTTGTTAAAGCTAATCAACAACTAAGATTTTGATCAATAACTGAAATATATAAATACAAGATCACTAGCAAACTTAACTTCATAAGTTAGTCATCATCAAAACTAAGGTAAAGGACCTTTGGGCCAACATATAAGTGATAGAAGGAGAAGGCAATGAGAACATAGAAGAAAAGATAGTAAAGTTATTTGAAAATTGGTTTTGAAAACAAATCAAAAGGAAAGAAAGCTCATGGTTCGCTCACTACTAATTGCTTCACTAATCACACTAACCTCCCTGTTGATAGGTGCCTCACATTGGATCCTTGGCAACACTAGGCTTGATTATAAGACATTCAAAGTATAGTCTATAAGATTGTTCTTCTTCCTCAACTTTGCTTCACAAAGCAAATTTGAACATCAACCCATCAAGATCCATTAGAAGGCAAGCATAGGATGAGAAGCAAGTGCACAAATTGTATGAGCTAAAAGTGAGTAGATGAACAAGCTAATACAAACATTAAATCATCAAACCAGTTACAGGTAAGCGCGGAATAAGAGAGTTAATTGTAAGTTTGCAAGTTAGAAGTTAGAACCCATCATCATGAGCCATCAATGGCTCTTGCAAGAGTAAGGCCTTGTATAATGCTATGAGATTCATGTGGGTTATCAATCAAGTGTTAGAAAATTAATGGGTTAGTAGTGAGATCGCCATAAGAGAAAATCTAGTAAAGAATTATGTTAGAAGTTAGAGAAGAAACCATGAAAGGAAAGGAGGAAGCTTTCATAGATTATCATTCTCTATTACATCAACACTCTTTTTCTCTCCTAAATCAATCTCATCCCTACTACATGATCTAAAAAGAAAAAAAAATACAAAAGAAGAAAAAGAACTACTCTAAGCTACACTAAAGGAGAAGAAACCCTAGCTACTGGCCTCCTCTTTCCCGTATTTTTGCTCATCAATGCAATATTTGTAGGCAAAAAGGCCTTCTGAAAGGCGAGACGACGCCACGCGTCGAAGATCGGGGAGTGACTCCCTGTCATTATCGTGGAAACGTGGCGGGAGATACTCCCTGATCTTTTATCAGTTGTCTCATCTTGCTTTAAGATGCTTCTTTATACGTTTCATTTTGTATATTTGGATCTATATTTCTCCAGATACAACTTTCAATTCAGGATCCAATGTATCTTTTAGAAGCTTTATTACCTGGTCTGCAAAAAATATGGATTAATTACCAGAAAATGGGTTTAATTAAGCTCTTATTACACTTTTGCCCCTATTCATGTGATCTGCACACAAAGGACCAAAATACGATTTATTAGCATGGTTTTATTTATAAAACGAGCGGGGAATGCGATATTAATAATGCAAATTTGGATACTAATCATCCTCAGAACATACACACTGCATCACTGCACCAGACAGTTCTCCTTTGTTAGTGAACTAAAATACCCGCAGTTCTCCTCTGCGCGGCATCTCCATCCTCTACCCCGATGGTTATCCTTTGCGGTCCTTCCTACCACGCCCGCAATTATCCTCTGCGCTACATCTCCATCCACTATCCCAACAATTATCCTATGTCGGTCCTTCCTACTACACTCATAGTTGTCCTCTGCACAATACCTTCATCCACTACCCCGGCAGTTATCCTCTTTCGGTCTTTTCTTTTCATTCCACTTACTGATTCTCACGCCCGAATGTCGTAGGTCGGCACTACATTAGTGCTCCTAACCTGAAATGTGTCTTTTACGTGTGCTCTGACAGGTACCATTCGGGGAGCGTCCAAATCACTTGTGGTGAGTTCAATCTACGGTAAGTCAGTTTTTATCTACCACACGAACAAAAAGAACTTTTGGAACTAACAAAAGACGGCTAGTTTTGGCCAAGGGAATGACTCCTCAACCTACCCTGTACTAATTTCCATCAACATGGGGAACTCTGGTAGGGGGTCAGTCCTCTTGGTAAAAACCTACGCACCTACTTGACAAGTTTGTCAAGTGTTGTTTCTAGAACTCATTTCCTCAAATGCGCTTTTCACGGAAGAATTTCTCGTGAAACAAAGAATTGAGATGCTTTACAACATTATGCGTTCTCAAATATGGGCGACAAACATGTATCTTAGAGACTCTCGTGGATCTAAGTTTTTCAAGTACTTTTTTATTTCTTTTAAAAGACAAGCTTTTCAAGAATTTTTTTTAGGAAAGTAAGTTAATAGTTTTTTTCCACTTAAATATTTTACTCGTTTTACATCTTTATCTTATGAGCAAAAGAAAATTTTACTTATTAGCTATCCTATAAGATACAGTATGTTTTATAAACTTTTTGTTAGAACAAGAGTAAATAGTGGAATAAAATAATTCACATGAATAAGGCAGTATGGGTGTGATATAAAAATCTATTAGATTCTATTATTCTATATAAATTAACGCCAAAACTTTAGAGCTAGAAGCATATATGAGTATAAACAGGCCCATTGCCTGTGTCAGCTGTAAGCCTAAACTATTCCACTTAAAAGTTGGGCCCAACTTCTAGGCCGAGAGTCCAAAAACTCCTCCCTAGTCCATCTCCCAGCGGGTCGGATCCATCATACCGGGCGGGGCCGGGCTCAGGCGAATCCAAAAGGGAATCGCACGGTCACAGGCGCCCTTATAAATGGTCATCTCTCAGCCGCCATTTCTCAGAAACTAGGGTTTGTCTCCGTCGTGTCCACTGCCGATTCCAGGTCCTCAGGTCTGCAACAATGGTCAAAGGAAGGCAAGGAGAGCGCGTTAGGTTCGAGAACTATCTCCCAAATGCTTTAGATCTTAGAATCTAGGTTTTCTTTCAGTTTGAATCTCATCGTTTCCTTCCTCTCTCTCTTTTTAATGGCAGATTATACGTCCGAGGTACCATTCTCGGATACAAGAGGCACGATCTCCTTGACCTAAGAACTCTTCACCATGAGCTGGATTTGATCTCAGCATTAGTTTTTTTTAATGATTTTTTGGTGCTCTTTTTTTTTTCCCCGGTTAGGTCTAAATCGAACCAGTACGAGAACACGTCGCTGCTTCAGATCGAGGGCGTGAACACGAAGGAGGACGTGGCGTGGTACTGCGGCAAGAGGCTGGCCTACATCTACAAGGCCAAGGTGAAGAAGAACGGGTCCCACTACCGGTGCATTTGGGGCAAGGTCGCTCGCCCTCACGGCAACAGCGGCGTCGTTAGGGCTAAGTTCAAGTCCAACTTGCCGCCTAAGGCCATGGTGAGTTGCTGGCTGGATTGCAATATCTGTAGCTACGTTTATTTATTTATTCTTTTTGCTGATTAAGTTTGTTCTGTGAGTGGTGCAGGGAGCTAAAGTTAGGGTCTTTATGTATCCGAGTAACATTTAAGGTAATGTTCATTGCTGTGGATTCTGTATCCTTTGCAATTGTAATTTGTTTGCAGTTTGATATTTGATAGTTAAGTTCAGTGTTTAAAGTTCCAATTATGATATTATCTGTGTCCTGCTATGTACATTATGACAGGGGTGCTTATAACAATTCAGGTAGGATTTAGTGGTTATTGTTTGTATAAAGCGATCATACAGGGACACCATAGTGTTATCATAATCGGCTAATCTTATTCACTGACGCTCTAATGTTTACAAGTTAGCTTATAGGTCAGCGATAGCATAAAAGCTTCCCAAGTTGGGAATCAATGGTTTATGGTCCTTAATATTATGTAAGCTAGACTAGAAATCCCTTCAACCGAGTAAAGGATAATATTGCATATGAATGCATATTCTTTTTCTTTTATTTAATGTGGAAATTAGTAGTTTGCTGTAATAGTTTGTATGTTTGATATTTGGCAGTTGAGTTGATTGGTTAAAAGTTTTTCAAGTTAACCTATGATCTTATCTGAATACTTACTATCCTGTAATCCCAATCCCTGCTGAAACTGTCAATACTTTGTACTCAAAAGATCTGCATAACGAGACTTCAAATCTTGATATAGTTATTAAGTAAATTTAAAGCTCCGCTGATGCTATAAATTAATAACTGGCTTAATATGGTGAAATACAGTTAAAAAAGTACTTCTAACAAGACTAGACAACTTTGTGTTCCGAGACAATATTAAGCAACATGCGAATTTACAGGATGTGACTTAATGATACCTTTGAAGCTATAACTTAAATTTTGTTCTAAAGGAATGCACACATATAACATAAATACTTTTTTTTAGCTAACGATTTAAAAAAAAAAAAAATCAAAAGACTCATTTTACAAATCTTTTGAAATATAAACAGAAATCTTACACTCTCTGGTTAAATTCTATAAACTTAATACTTCATTCATTGACTTGACATCATCATAAGTATCCTACTAAGAGATTGAAAACCTTCTAAAAATTCTTTTCTACTACATCTTTTGACTAGCTTATGTCTTAATGTGATTTCCATTATACTTGTTGCATGTTTCAACAATGTTGTATTCAATGCTTGTTACTTTCATATCAAGGGTTTTGCTTTATCTAACCATGAGCTCTTTTCAATGGTTTAAGGCGACAATTTTGTGGGGTAGAACCTAGTATTTTATTTTCATGCAGATCCTAGTTCTCTTAACTGCATTGCGCTCAGGTGGTCCTAAAAAGTTAGGCATAATGGCAGAAAGATTTTGCTTTGACCATTCCACTTTTATTGACCATGTTTGATGGAAAAATGAAGCAAAAAGCAAGGAAGGTCTCATGGACATGTAGCCATTAGGCAGTTTGAACTAGAGACTTTTGGCTTCTATATGAACCACTAATACCATTCTGACATAAGAAAAGTTTGGTAGCTATATTATGATTGAGAGTGTTTAATATCGGTAATCTGAAGGGGAATTTCTTATAGGTATTCAAAGGCTTTGCTAGTTTAGAGTCTAAGTTTTCATGAATAGTAGAGCTATGACTGTTGCGTCAAGAGTAATAGAGCTAGAACAATTGCATGGTTTAGTGATGGTGGATAATCAATGCAAATAGCCCCCATAGAAATGACTTAGGCACCAAATGTAGGACTTTCATCTTCAATACTCGTCTTCGTTTTATGTAAGTTTTATAGAGGGCCTTTGTGTACACTAACTTAAGACTACATCCTAAAGCACTATTTGGATGGAGGGCCGAGGTTGATTCGAGGGGCTAACATGAGGTTCGTAAAGGGATGAGGAAGGGTTTGGGCTATTTAGTGAACCATATTAGAGAATGCATATGAACCATCTTTGTTTTCTTTTGTGCATTGTTTTTCATGATTTTCTCATCTTCCACTCATTTGGTGGATACAAATAAGTTGTATTTCTTACCTTCTCATGTAAGAATAAGTAATGCTTTCTGAACAGTGCATTCTGCAACTATGCATCAAAGCCTAATGGTCATAACTTGCCTAATCACAGGACTTGCTATTAATTCTTTGGATTGCACTGGAAATCCTGCATGTCTCCAAATGTGACAGCAGGCTATTTTTTCACTTAAAGGAATCTTGATTACATTTGTTGTGTATTCCTTGTATAAATTTACTATAAAGCATAACTCTGATTCTCTTTTTCTGTTTTGCTGCAGTGGTGTTGTGAATCCTGATGAAGTTGACGTTTCCCAGATCGTTATATCTGAAATCGTCTGTTACATTCACTTCTTTAGAAATATCAAATTTTGTGTGTTCAAACAATGTCAGTTTATGTGGTGTTGGATTTTGTTGCTAATGTCCGGCAAGTTAGCTTTGTAGACTACATTAGACTCCTTTTTTCGGTTCAGAATCAGGCTTGAGGCTTTTGTTTCACAGTTTTTTCATATTGCATATTAAGATCGCGCCTCTTTTCTATTAACTTCTTTAAAAGTCTGCGTTTCTCTTGAAATGGTTCGAACCAAGTTCTGAAAGGATTGTGTCAACCTGAGGATGTGTTCAAGTTAGTAGCAAGTATGCGGTCATTTCTGCACTTGGGAGCTTAGTTCTCCAGTATTATATTTACATGAAGCAAACATTCAGAACAAGAGCAGGGGCAGATGTCTTCAAAAATTACAATTTTGTGTTCTCTACTTTAACATCTTAATATCAATTATTCCTGTATGTTTCTTTACATAGCGTGGCTAAATTTATTTGAACCGACTAAATGTGTGTTTTTTATCCTTATAGCTTGCTTGGAACTTATTTATTTTAAAAGAGAACTATGTTGTAGATTTTTGTAGTTTTAACTAGATCAGCAAACAAAGGCAATGGAGCAAAGAACGACAAAGGCAATTCGAGCTTAATGCTCCCCCCTCCGATACTCTGGTTGAAGTTGAATAGCACGGTAACTTGAATTGGACTTTTCGTTAGTTCGTTCCTCTCTTCACGAATCCCGTGAAGTTATAGAGGAATTTGGAGGGGGAGAGAGAGAGAGAGAGTATCAGCGCACAGATTCCTCCTCTTTGTAAGTTGGGAAAATTGTCTTTAGGTCTTTGAGATAAGAATGTCATCTGAAAAACTCTCTAAAGTTTGAAACGTTGTGAAAAAGCCCCTGAGTATCAGTTTAAAGGAGGCTAGGCCCTCCTGTATGCCAGTAGACTTCGCGTGGGTCAGTTGTTCCAATCAAATGTTCAAATTACTCTCAGTCGTTTCTAGTCTCTGAAGAAAAAGGCAACGACAGTGTAAAAAAATACAAATTAAAGTATTGTAGCCCTTTCTTCACTCTAATACTTTCATCTTCTTCAATTTCTTAAAAATTCTCAAATTTTCTTCCTGAATCTTTAAAATTCTCTCTAAACTCTCAAACTTCAACTATGATAGAGTCGAATCCTTCTTCGTCGTTGCTTTTGGAATCGACCCCCCTGGCGATCTCAACGCTTAAGGACTCCGGTTGGGAAGAAAATCATCTATTGTTGGCCCAAAGGCCCATCACTCTAGTTTTGATAATGATCAACTCATGTAGTTATAGTACTATTGATCTTGTGTTTAATTAGTTTCAGATTTGTGATCAAGATCTTAGTAGGTGTGTAGCTTCAACAAAGGATTTAAAGTCAAGTTTTGGAGCTAGCACGGTTTGATTCAAGAGCCTGTGCATCAAGACCACATCAAGTGCTCAAGAGGAGTCTAGCTCTATGGATCATGTTTGGACCAAGTCAAGAAGGAGAAGAAGACTTCAAGTGAAGGCTTCAAGATCAAGATTTGTGTCTAGATTTGTTTTTATAAGATTTTATTTTTAGTTAAAATGTAAAGGATAGAATAGTTGGTGGATTGCTCAAGTATATCTTATACACACACACTCTTGATACCGGTTTGGTTTTTGGTATTCAATGTTTACATGTATTTAACCAAAACCGTATTTAGTGCTTAATGTCAAAAACATAGATATTTCACCATGTATGTGTAGTGGATCATATCCATACACTCTATGCTTTCAATGAGTTTAAAATATCTTATTTTTGTATTTGGAGAAGTTTGAAAAATAAGTTTTGGAAAAATCAAGTTTTGGAAAATACAGTTTTTGTTTTGAGCCAATATTTTCAAGTAACAAAAATAGTCCAATTTGTTTGTAACATGCCTTGATTTTGTACAAGCATATTTGATTATCAAAGTATAACATAGAAACTATTTTTGTAGATTTTTCGTGAATTTATTAGATTTTATTTCAATCAAAATGTCAACATTTTTATTCCCAGAATTTTGTTCCCTGGCTTCAGCCGGTCGACCGACCGGTCGACCGAAGTCTGAAGTCGGTCGACCGGGCGGTCGACCGACGTGCACAGACGTGCACGCCAGTTCTGACTGGAGGGCCAGTCGACCGACCCGGTCGACCGTCCAGAGAGCTCTGCTCTCTGGAAAGGCCCCGGTCGACCGACCGGTCGACCGGACAGAGAGCAGTGCTCTCTGTATCCAAGCCACGGTCGACCGGCCGGTCGACCGCTACCCCAACGGTCAGAAAAATGACCGTTGGCGGTCGACCGGGCGGTCGACCGTTAGGCCACCTGGATCCCAACGGCTAGTTTTTCTAGCTCTATAAATTTGGGGGTTTCGGTGCTATTTTCTACAAGATTTCAAGAAGAGTTTTGGGCTAGTTTTTCCCACTCATTTCAGTGGTTATATCCACAAGTTTTAGAGCCAATATTTTCAAATCAAAAGAGAGTTTATCAAGAGTGTTTGAAAAGAGATTTTTCTGTGTTTTTCACCATAGATTCTTTCCTTGTTTTCTCACACAACACTTGAGCTTTCCATTGCTATACCTATCCTATAGGGATCTTTGTTGTGAGAGGATTTTAGGTGATCAAAGTGTTGTGATCACTAAAGTTCTTTTGTTGTACTTTGAGGAGGCGGACAAGTGTGTTCGCGTTGTTTCGGGTTCTTGTGTGAACTCGGTGTTTGAGGTGCGGCCTCGGCGAGCTAGTGGACTTGCGGTGTGTACGGGACTAGAGAGTCCAAGAATTCTAGTGGGAACTCCTTGTAGGTGTTGCGGCACCGAGTGATCCGGTGGGATCGATTTTAGTGGAAATCCTTCATAGTGTTGAAGGCGGGGATGTAGAGCAAGTGTGCTCGAACCTCGAAACAAATCTCCCGTGTTTGCGATTGCTCTCTCTCTATCTCCTATTTGTTTATATCTTGCATGCTCATATTGTCTTTATCTTTATATGCTTGATATACACATTGTGCTTAATTGTTATATAATTGGGGATTGTTTGCTAACACTAGTTTTCAACCAAGAGAGCCAACGCGACACCTCAACTCTTATCTAGAGGAATCTTGAGGAGTTAGTCCAGAGCCCTTTACGGGGAATCCGGCTACACTCTTGTGTTAAACGTGGTGTTTAGTGTAATAAGTTTTAGTTTGCATCATATTAGCTTTTAATTCCGCATTTAGTGACCATTAGATTAACCATCACCTATTCACCCCCTCTCTAGGTGACTTTACAATTGGTATCAAGCCAAGTGCTCTTGATTTGGGTCTAACAACCTAGAGTTAAAGATCCTCATTTTTAGGCTAATCACAAAATTTTTACACACACCATGGATTTCATGTCGCCTCCCACCTTTGACATTCTTAACATCTAAACTTGGAAGGTTAAGATGTCTTTATTCCTCAAAGCCTTAGGAATTCATGTTTATCTTGCTACCATTAATCATATGTTAATAATAGCAAGTATATTGAGGCTAACTCAAAAGCCATTCATGCTTTGAAGAGTACCCTAAACAATGATTATTTATCTAGAGTTGCTAATCTTGACTCGGCTTTTGTAGTTTGGAACACCATAATCTCCCTTGGTGAAAAAGAACAATATTATGTGGGGAGCGACTCGGATATTGGAAGTGATGCTTCCAATGTGTGCTACATGGTCCAAGGGGACAACCCCCTTGAGGTAACTACCGAATCCGAGGTAGATGGAGATGTTGACATGTCTTATAATGAGCTTACTTCTTTTTGTCAACAACTCTTAGAAAAATATGACATGCTTAGAAAAGATAATAAGAAAATGAAAAATAAAATTGATTGCATGTCAAAAAAAAGGATTCTTTTCAAACAAGATTTGTTGAAAATGTTTTAAAAGAAAATGAGTCTTTTAAAAATAAAATTGCATGTATTGAAAAAGAAAAAGAAAATTTGAAAAATGAGAATGTTTCCTTAATGTCTAAATTAAATGATCTTTGTGAAGGAAACACTATTTTGAAAAATGAAATTATTTTGGTGGAAAAACAAAAGGAAGTTGCTTTGCAAGAAAACACTTCTTTGAAAAGAAAAATTGTGGAAAAAGAAAAAGAAAATATTTCTAAAAAGAATAAGAAAAATGATTCTATATCTCACCATGCTTTACATGCCACCATTAATCAAAATGAGATTAAAGTTTTGAAAAATAAAATAAATAGTTTGAGCTCAACTTTGAGCACATGTGCATTTAACCACTCTAGATTGGAGTCCTAATTTTCAAAGAAACAAACTCCACATACTCATGCACATCATCATGCATATGCTCATTTTGCACACCACGATCATACACATACACATATGCATTCTAAGGTGTACAAATGTACACATTGTGGCCGCAAAGGCCATTTAGCAAAATTTTGTTATGATAAGATAAATTCTTTAAATTTTGCTAATAAATATGTTTGGGCCCCGTATAAAGCTAACCCTCAAGGACCCAAAAGAAAATGGGTACCAAAATCCCCACCTTTTATTTTTGATGTAGGTGAGGGCTCTCACGAAACGTGAGAGGGTTGGTGCCTTGGTGGTGGTTGCATGGACTTGAAGGACATATAATTGACGCACCGCTATCAAGGAGTTTTGGTGGGACGACCACCATGTTTGGAGATTTGGAGCATAGTTCTTGGTTTGATAACTATCTCTAAAACTCCTAGTTTATTTACATGCTTTTTACTTATATCATATTTTTAGCATGTTCATGTGTTTTTGTGCTTCATGTGGTAAATACTAGTTTAAATGTAGCTTTTATCAAAACTTGTATTTATACATGTATAAGTAGTGAGCAAAAATTGATTCATATATATTTACACTTCATTGTTCATTTGTACTCACTATATGCACATATATATGCTAGTTTTGATGATATCCTCATTTACACTTGTTTTGCCTATTTTCATGTTTTTGCTTCATGTATATGTATTTTGTAGTCAAATCTAATAAATATACATGTACACCCCATGAATCATTTGCCTTCATGCAATATATATTATGGACTCTTTTTATATTTGGGATATGTATGCATATTGTTAGGATTGGATAAAAACATACATATACCTAGAAGTTTGTTTTAAAATGAAAAATGAATTTTCATGATTTGTTTGATAAAATGATATTTGTGTTTTGAGCTTCATTGATTATTTTCATGAAAAATGCTAAACACATGATTCTTGTACACTCACACTTTATTTGTTTTGTCATGACTCTGTTTCATGAACATCTTTATGAGCTTTATCGATTTTGAGTGTCAACTCTTGTGTATTTGGTATGATTCATGAAAAACATATGATTTGATTTCATGTTTTGAAAGATCTTTAACTAGTTTTTCAAAAATTAATTTAACTAGTTATTTATTCTTCATTTGGTAGTGTTTTTCAATAAAAAATTTTCAAAACCTATTTTGAAAACCCCTACCTATCCCCTTATAGGTGGACGGATTGGCGAGTATGCCTTGTAAGCTTAATTGAAAAAATTTTATCTTGAGCATATAATGGGTGGTAGGTTATGAGTTATATACTTGATCTCAATTAGTATTTTCATTTTGTATATATTCATATTTTGTTTTCTATATATGTATGCTTCATTTCAAATAATATCAATTGCTATTGGTATTCTCTTCTCATAATATATGATTTTCGCGTACTTGATTTACAATTGGTATACATCTTTAAAGCACCTAGTAAGTTTATACTAAGCTTAATTTAAAACTTTATTTTCAATTGGTATCTCAATTGACATCTTCATAAAGCTTATGCATTGTTTTTCAATTGGTATTAATATGCGTCAATTTCAAATTTGTTATAAATTTACAATTGATATCAATATGTATTATCTATTTGAAAAATTCAAAATTTGTAATGTTTATTTACAATTGATATCAACATGATTTTTTTTACAATTGGTATCTTAAAATTTGATTACAAGTGGTACCTTAAAAAAAATTTTTGATATCTTTCAATTTGATTTACTAAGATATCTCAAAATTTGTTTTATTAAGAAAAATTCAAAATTTTGTTTGAATAAGGAAAATTAAAAATGTTTTGATTTGTATTGCCTATATGCAAGGAGAGCTTAACATCTCTTCTACATATAGATTCATGTTGAGTGTATCTTATATTGAGGAGCTTGACAACTCTTCTCTATGCGGTACACGTGTGTAGGAGGAGCTTCACATCTCCTCTTATGCATTGCATATTATGCGTTATGTGAGTTAGGGCTTGTCATCCCTTCTTCATGTAATGCATATATGTAGGGAAGTTAACTTAGCGTCTTCCTCTTCATGAATGTATATCGCATATATCCTTTATTGATTGATTTGAGTTTACCCCTTTATTGATTCTTTGTTTCGGACAAAAAGGGGGAGAAAATTTTGTTTTTGTTTTTACTTTAACCCCTTTGTTGATGATTGACAAAAAGGGGGAGAAGTATTTGGTATATATGCATGTTTTCCTTTCTTTATTCATAAAGGGGGAGTAGTATTTATGTTTATGCATA
Source organism: Agave tequilana (assembly GCA_038442645.1). Lineage (NCBI taxonomy): Eukaryota > Viridiplantae > Streptophyta > Magnoliopsida > Asparagales > Asparagaceae > Agave > Agave tequilana. Next base: position 162,235 of record JAVJIF010032030.1, read on the forward strand.
TTTGTTTTTGTTTTGCAAATAGGAGAAAAAGGATTAGATGTGTTCTATGCTTGTTAGCATGTTTATCTCCATATATTTGCATACATGTTTATGTGCTTCATTGCATATTTATTTGTTTATTGAGATGCATGAGTTAAGGGGGAGCTTCTTTGAAGCTTTACTTTAATCCATGCATATATAACTTCATGAGTTTTGTCATCATCAAAAAGGGGGAGATTGTTGGCCCAAAAGCCCATCACTCTAGTTTTGATGATGATCAACTCATGTAGTTATAGTACTAATGATCTTGTGTTTAATTAGTTTCAGATTTGTGATCAAGATCTTAGTAGGTGTGTAGCTTCAACAAAGGATTTAAAGTTAAGTTTTAGAGCTAGCACGATTTGATTCAAGAGCTTGTGCATCAAGACCACATCAAGTACTCAAGAGGAGTCTAGCTCTATGGATCATGTTTGGACCAAGTCAAGAAGGAGAAAAAGACTTCAAGTGAAGGCTTCAAGATCAAGACTTGTGTCTAGGTTTGTTTTTATAAGATTTTGTTTTTAGTTAAAATATAAAGGATAGAATAGTTGGTGGATTGCTCAAGTATGTCTTATACACACACACTCTTGATTTAGATAAGTTTTCATAAAAGAATTTATATTTTGGAAAAGTACAAAAGACTTTTCATTTTGGAAAAATACCGGTTTGGTTTTTGGTATTCAATGTTTACATGTATTTAACCAAAACCGTATTTAGTGCTTAATGTCAAAAACATAGATATTTCACTATGTATGTGTAGTGGATCATATCCATACACTCTATGCTTTCAATGAGTTTAAAATATCTTGTTTTTGTATTTGGAGAAGTTTGAAAAATAAGTTTTGGAAAAATCAAGTTTTGGAAAATACAGTTTTTGTTTTGAGCCAATATTTCCCAAGTAATAAAAATAGTTCACTTTGTTTGTAACATGCCTTGATTTTGTGCAAGCATGTTTGATTATCAAAGTATAACATTGAAACTATTTTTGTAGATTTTTCGTGAATTTATGGGATTTTATTTCAATCAAAATGTCAACATTTTTATTCCCAGAATTTTGTTCTCTGGCTTCAGCCGGTCGACCGACCGGTCGACCGAAGTCTGAAGTCGGTTGACCAGGCGGTCGACCGACGTGCACAGACGTGCACGCCAGTTCTGGCTGGAGGGCCGGTCGACCGACCCGGTCGACCGTCCAGAGAGCTCTGCTCTCTGGAAAGGCCCCGGTCGACCGACCGGTCGACCGGACAGAGAGCAGTGCTCTCTGTATCCAAGCCACGGTCGACCGGCCGGTCGACCGCTGCCCCAACGGTCAGAAAAATGACCGTTGGCGGTCGACCGGGCGGTCGACCGTCAGGCCACCTGGCTCCCAACGGCTAGTTTTTCTAGCCCTATAAATTTGGGGGTTTGGGTGCTGTTTTCTACAAGATTTCAAGAAGAGTTTTGGGCTAGTTTTTCTCACTCATTTCAGTGGTTATATCCACAAGTTTTAGAGCCAATATTTTCAAATCAAAAGAGAGTTTATCAAGAGTGTTTGAAAAGAGATTTTCTTGTGTTTTTCACCATAGATTCTTTCCTTGTTTTCTCACACAACACTTGAGCTTTCCATTGCTATACCTATCCTATAGGGATCTTTGTTGTGAGAGGATTTTAGGTGATCAAAGTGTTGTGATCACAAAAGTTCTTTTGTTGTATTTTAGGAGGCGGACAAGTGTGTTCGCGTTGTTTCGGGTTCTTGTGTGAACTCGGTGTTTGGGGTGCGGCCTCGGCGAGCTAGTGGGCTTGCGGTGTGTACGGGACTAGAGAGTCCAAGAGTTATAGTGGGAACTCCTTGTAGGTGTTGCGGCACCGAGTGATCCGGTGGGATCGATTTTAGTGGAAATCCTTCATAGTGTTGAAGGCGGGGATGTAGAGCAAGTGTGCTCGAACCTCGAAACAAATCTCCCGTGTTTGCGATTGCTCTCTCTATTTCCTATTTGTTTATATCTTGCATGCTCATATTGTCTTTATCTTTATATGCTTGATATACACATTGTGCTTAATTGTTATATACTTGGGGATTGTTTGCTAACACTAGTTTTCAACCAAGAGAGCCAACTCGGCACCTCAACTCTTATCTAGAGGAATCTTGAGGAGTTAGTCCAGAGCCCTTCACGGGGAATCCGGCTACACTCTTGTGTTAAACGTGGTGTTTAGTGTAATAAGTTTTAGTTTGCATCATATTAGCTTTTAATTCCGCATTTAGTGACCATTAGATTAGCCATCACCTATTCACCCCCCCCCCCCAAGGTGACTTTACATGTATGACCAAATCAGAGGAAATCATTTGTGCGAAGCTGCTGGTGGAGGGCAAAGTGATGAAGAAAACAAATCCTATAGCACTTCTATAGTTTTACCCTGAATGACACCTCTCACGATTGCGAGACTCCCAATCACAATAATCTTTTGTGATTTTAAAATAATTTTGAAACAAATTTTGTTGCTTGTATAAGTACATTAAGAGTTAACCTGTTTTTGATGTATTAGGTTTATTTGCGCAATTTAACTCTTTAATAACCCTTTTACTAATTCATTATTAAAGGTGGACAAATTTTAAAACAGGTAGACAGATTATTAAATAAGGTGCACACTGATTATTAGATAAGGTAAACAGAGAATATGATAAGGTCAACAAAATATTAAAAAAGATGGACAAATTATTAGAGAATGTGGACATATATTAAGAAAATGTCGGCAAAATATTAAAAAAAGTGACAAATTATTAGAAAAGGTTGGATACAAAGTTGTCCACATTTGTCCACAACTATTCTATTTTTAATTATTCCGTGGCGGCGAAGGCGTTACGAGGAGGAAACGAGGTTGTTTCCTCGGGAAAAAAATTGAAAGGGTGCAAACTTCTTTATTTGATTGTAAAAAAAATTACAACGGATCAATAATCCGATTATAAAAGAGGGGAGAATAGTTGGATCTCCCTTTTGTTTAAAGCTGGGTTCTTTGCGTAGCGGTGGAAAATGAATCTTGTTTTCTATTGACCAAGTGAACCTCAAGTTCTTCTGAAAATCTTCTCCATGGATCATGGACGGAGTAGCACAGCTCTTATCCAATGAAATCTCAAAGAGACTTAGAAAAAACTTGAACTCAGTAAGTTGGTGAGTTTAACTCTTTATCGGTATTTCTCATCTGAAAATTCTGACCTCTCTTCAACAACAAACTGAGCTATTTATAGGGGTTTCAGGGGTAAAACTGTCCCCTAAAAACCCTACACAATGGGGGTTAACTCTCATCATTATGTGGGCAGTAACTGACCCAGTAATGAGGGCAGTTATAACTGAGACGCGGAGCTCATTTGCAGCGCGCTTGCGCTTCACGTTTAGCCATTGAGATGCTCTAGACGCGGGCTTCGAGCCCCGCGTTTTGGCATTGCTGTGGTGTTGAGACGCGGGCGTCGAGCTCTACTGGACGCGGGCTTCAAGCCCCGCGTCTCTACTTTATAGTGATGCTGAGATACGAGTTTCGAGCCTCGCGTCTTGACATTATGGTAATGCTAGGACGCAAGTTTCGAGCTCTGCGTCTTGGCATTGCAGTGGTGTAGAGATGCGGGCTTCAAGCCCTACATCTTAGTGTTACAGTGATGCAAGGGTGCAAGCTTTAAGGCCTGCGTCATGGCGTTGCATGAATGGCTTTGATTAGCCCGCGTCTGAAGTATGGACTATACATTTGACGACTTGTCCTCAGTGATTTTTAGACAGTTTACAGGCTTTCGGTGAGGTTGGTATAACACACCCGTTCCTGGAATACGTACTTAGATACATATTCTGATTTTTCTATCATATTTTTTGATTTAGTTTTGTATTTATTTTGTTTTATGATTATTTGTGTGATTGTTTTGTATTGGATCCAGATTCGTCCACTCGGAGTTAGCCCTAGTCTGAACCAGGGACCCGATCTTAGTGTATTATTCGATTTGGTCTTTCTGGTAGTCAGATTTGACCAGGTTCAGTTTCAAACATCGTTCTCCAATATTTTAGATTTTTCAAGATTTTCTAGATTTTTTCAGAATTAATTTGCAAAATCTTCAAAACCGGTGTCGATTGGTATCGCTGACCGATTCTCAGATTCTTTTAGTTTCTAAATGGAGCTAAATTTTTATAAACGGCTTTCACATTACTTCTTAGAATCTCATTTTCTATCTAAATATATTTTTTTAGAATTTTTCTGAATTTATCGAAAATCCACCAATTTTGGTGTCGACTGGTATCGCCAGAAGATTTCAAGATTTTTAATTTAAAAATCAGATTGAATTTCTCGAAGCGATTTCACTGGATATCTTAAAATAATATTTTCTATTTTTGAGAATTTTTTTGAGCGATTCTGAAACAGTCGATTTTTCTCGCATTAAAATAATACTTTCTTTTTTCTTTTTCTTTTTCTCTTCCCTTTCTTTCTCCCCTACTTGCCCCCGTCCTTCACCATGCTCTGTCAACGATCAGAGCTGCAGTAGCAGCCCATCCCCCCATCTCCACCATACTCTCACTCTCCCTTTCTCTTTTCGTTTTTTCTCTTTTTCTTTCTTTCTTTCCTTCCCATCATCTCCATTTCTCCCTCTCCTTCTTTCCCACCAACTCCACTCTTCTTCCTTGCCCATGACCGCCGGCCAACACTAGACCGCCGCTGGCCTCCTCTCCGGCCATCTCCTCCCCCAAGTCCCTCTCTTCCCTCCTCTACTTCCAACTCCTCAACCACCATCTCACCTTCTCCAATTTCTCCCAAAACCCATAATTACCATCTTCTTCTTCTCCTTCAATCACCATCAATCCACCACCAATTCCACCCTTTCACCACCTAACCACCATCTCCTCCTCCTCCTCCAACTCTCCAACCCCACCATAACTCCACCATCTTCAACCAATACCATCCACCACCAACAATCACCACCATCTTCACCATCAACAAAACAACTACAACAATACCAACAACAACCTCTCTGCACCACCCTAAGGGGGCTCCGCCGGCCACGCCTCCTCGCCGACCGCCCCCTCCGGCGGCGACGGCGCAGCCCAGGCAGCCGGCCAACTCTACCCCCTCTCCTTCTTCTTTTTCCCTTCTTTCCTTTCTTTTTTTCTGTCTTTTCTTTCTTCTTTCTTTCTTTTCCCTTCTTTCCTATTTTACCCCCTTCTTTTCTCTCAAATTCTCTCCCTTACCCCCTCTAACTTTCCAGCAGACTCTCTCTCTCTCACTTTCCTATAAGTCTCTCTCTCTTTTATTCTTTTCTCTCTCCTCTCTCATTCTCTCTCAATAAATTAATATTAATTAATATATATATATATTATATTAATTAGTAACTTGTACGTGTTTATAGTGTTTCAGGATTTTACGCTGTTTTCTAGTGATTTAGGCGAATACATTTCCTGTGTTGCTTTATGCTTTACTATCATCGTTTCATACCCAGTGATTGCTATTTTAACGTCTATTGCATAATATATTGATACGTGGATGTCATGTTACTACCGTTGCATGCCTAACAATTCCTACTCTAGTTTTTGGTACATAATACATCGCTACACGAGTTGATATATGATGTTGTAATCTGTATTCAACTCACCAGACACTGACATGTTAATTATCTGACACTGATATGTTATACTTGACGCTTGATCCATGACACTTGATATCTGACACCGGTACTTGACATGTTATTACTTGACACCTGATACCTGACACTTGATATCTGACACCGGTACTTGATATGTTATCACTTGACACCTGACACCTGCTATATGACACCTGTCAATTGACATGCTATCACTTGATATTTGACATATGTTATCACCTGGTACTGACACACTTTACCTGATATTGTGACACCTTACTGGATACTATTACACCTAACACCTGTATTATATTGCATATTCATGATTATCACTTTGACGGGGACCTTGACATGATTATTATACTGCTACCTGACATCTGGTACTCTTGTACTCCTGAACCCCTGTACTCATGTCCCCTGCACTGTTACTTTCATTAATAGCACAGTCATACTGGCGTCCGGCAGAGCATGCCTGGTGTCGGGATGACGAGGATGTATCACACGATCGTGCTAGCGTCCGGCGGATCCTAAATGAAACTAAGTGCCACACGGAGCAAAGTGCCACGCCACATACGTGGTGGGGGCCACCTCTTAAATCTGTGGGGACCACCTCTAGAATCCATTCCCAACACAGAACAAAGTGTCACATGGAGCAAAGTGTCACACCATGCACGTGGTGGGGGCCACCTCTTGAATCTGTAGGGGCCACCTCTTGATCTATGGGGCCACCTCTAGAATCTAATTTTCACACAGAGCAAAGTGTCACACGGAGAAAAGTGCCACACCACACACGTAGTGGGGGCCACCTCTTGAATCTGTGGGCTACCTCCTGAGTCTATCCTCCAAAGGAAATATTCCTCCCTTCTGCCTGTGCCGCCTGGTGTTAGCGTGATAAGAATTCTCCGTGCATATTAACACACACATACATGTATAATAATAACGCCAGGAGCATATGTTATTTTGTCTCTCCCCTATTCGAATAATGGTACTCGCATATCGGAGTTCGGATGAGTTCTACTTGAAGTGCGGGCTCCAGCGTGAACTGTCGGTGTTGTGGGACACCGGTGGGAAAGGGACAAGAATAACAAATGATACTGATAATTATTATTGAATAACTTGAATGCAATACCTTTATATTTTGTGGTTATATTGGTAAATCATTTAATCAGGTGTGATGCCTTGAGTTGACACCCAGCTTTATGACATATGATTTCTGTGACACAATGGTTACTCCAGATACACTCTAGTTCTGTTATTCTGAGGGCAACTCAAGTTGTATGAACTCAGATGATGGTGACATCAGATATGTGGTATATAGATGAGGGTTTCCTTATTTGGATTATCCCCTTGATGTATTAGTCTCATGAATCCATAATCTGAGCTTATACAACTAGTTTTGTCCATACTTGTAATTATCACATGTTTAGTGTATTTATCCCATGTTTAATGTATTTATCGCATTTTTATGTGTACCTATGCTCTCCATACCATTTTCTATGCATGTTTTTTGATTCAGACTTATCGATATACATGTATTTACTTGATTTCGGATTTATTGTCGTTCCTTTAATTTCCTTTATGTTACTTGTCATTGCCTGTACCTGTATGCTTGAACCACATCACTTGATTGTGTACACGTGTGACTGTCTGAGCACGCTAACTGGCTTTATCATATGTACTCGCCGGGTTGCTTTCTGACAACCGTGGATTCTCATGTCTAGATCCTGGAGTCTGGACCAAGTGGCCTTGGTATACCTGATCAGAGTGGCGCAGCGGAAGCGTGGATTAGCGGTTGCCTGTCCGGACCCCTTTTTCTTCCAGCCTCGTCTTGATCGGCTCGCGAGATTCTCATCTTCCTACTCGTGAGTACTTCCCATATTTCATATTATACATCCTACTTTTGCATTTCTTGGTGATCTTATATTCTTGATTTATTGTATCATACTCTTTGATAACTGTGTACTTGTGTTATTATTGTTGGAATGTATATTACCACTGTGCTTCCGTACTCTGATTCTTGTCTGTACTAATGCTTAGCGTATATTCGTGAGGGTATTTCCGTCCTGCGTATATATTGTACGTCACCTAGAGGGGGGTGAATAGGTAACTAACTAATCTAATGATGAATAATGCGGAATTAAAAACTATTTAAGCAAACTAAAAATTATTTAGCTAAACACACCAAGTATAACACAAGAGTGTAGCCGAATTCCTGGTGAATGGCTCTAGACTATCTCCTCAAGATTCCTCTAAATAAGAGTTGAGGTGCCGCTATGGCTCTCTTGGTTGAATAAAAGTGTGAACAAAAATCCCAAACATATATCAATTGAGTACAAAATATATCAAGCATATAAAGAGCTAAACAATATAAGCATGCAAGATATATATAAACACAAGTGAGAGAGAGAATAATCGCAAACACGAGAGAATTGTTTCGAGGTTCGAGCACCCTTGCTCTATGTCCCCGCCTTCAACACTATGAAGGATTTCTTCTAGAATCATTCCGCAAGATTACCCGGTCCCGCAACACCTACAACGAGTTCACACTAAAACTCTTGGACTCACAAGTCCCTTTCTTGTTCCCGCAAGAACAACACAACACAAACTCACAAGTTCGTCGTGGCCGCACCTCTACAGCACTCTCTAATATAAGGTAGAACACTTGATGATCTCTTCTCTTTGATCACCAACAAACACTCTCACAATCAAAGCTCCTATAAGATAGATAAGGCTTATGAAAAGCTCAAGCTAGTGTGAGAAAAACTTGGATAGATTTAGAGGTGGAAAATTCAAAGAAAAGCTTTTGAAAAACTCAAGAGAATCACTCTTGATAAACACTCTTTTGATATGGAAGTTTAGCCCAAAAACTTATTGAAAACTTCTATGAAAGATGGGAAAAGCTAGCTCCAGAATACTTCTCAAAATCTTGTAAAAAACTCACCCAAAGACCCCATATTTATAGGCTAAGAAAAACTATCCGTTATGGTTCAAAAACTGGCCAGAATGGCCTGTCAGTCGACCGAGCGGTCGACCGACCAATGGTCAAATTTCTAACCGTTGGACACTGGCGGTCGCCCGGGCGGTCGACCGATGGTTGTGCAAGAGGTCAACTTGGAGCACAGTTTTGAGGTCTAAAATGTCTGAATTTGAAAATAAGTATATAGGATGAAGTTGTATATATTGGCTCTTTCTAATGCAAGTCAAATCAAATCAATATCATTTAGGAATAGAAAGTTATCAATAATAGACTGAAAGGTGTCAAATCAGAAACTGTAAACTATTTTTAGAACAAGAATAGACTTCAACCCAATATATGACATTCTTAACATTTAAATAAGAAAATGATTATAGAATATGAAATGTAACCCTAAACATTATCTTTAAAATGCAATTTAAATCATATTAATTGAATATAAGAATTAAAAGATATGATTAGAAAACTATAGAGGTGTCGAGCAGATCAACAGAACAGTCGGCTGCCCGGTCGACCGAGAAAACCCGAGAGCTCTGTAAACTCAGTCAGTCGACCGATCGGTCGGCCGATCTCTACTGCGGTCGACCGGTTGGTCGACCTAGCTCAAATCACATGGGCTTGCGAACGTCTTGCGCACGTCAGTCGACCTCTCAGTCGACCGGCTCAGCCTTCGGTCGACTGCAAGCAGCCCAAAAATATTTTTAACAATTTTTTAAAATACATCTTAAATCTCCATAAAATCTGCTAAAATAAGTTCATTAAAATATTTTGAAGTACAAATATGTGTGATCAAAAATCAACACACATTACAAATATGTGAACTATTTTGAGGCATAGAATTTAAAGCTTAAAACAAAAACCGTATTTTTTAAAAGCCAAACTTTTTTTTGTGTGTGTGTGTATAAGCTTGAGTATTCCACAACTAATCTATCCTTTACATTTTATCTAAAAATAAAATCTTAACATTTACAAATATGACACAAGTTTTGACGAAAATTTTCTCATGAAAATTTTCTTTTCCTTCTTGACTTGGTCCAAACCTTGATCCAATGAGTTAGACTCCTCTTGAGTACTTGATGCAATCTTGATGCGCGAGCTCTTGAATCAACACATGCTAGCTCCAAAACTTGACTTCGAATTCTTTGTTGAAGGTAAACACCTACTAAGATCTTGATTAAATATCTGAGACTAAATAAACACAAGATCATTAGTACTATAACTGCATGAGTTAATCATCATCAAAACTAGAGCGATGAGTTTTTGGGCCAACAATCTCCCCCTTTTTGATGAAGACAAAACTCATGGAGTTATATATGCATGGATTAAAGTTAAGCTTCTATGAAGCTCCCCCTTAACTCATGCATAATAATAAACAAATAGATATTCAATAAAGGCTCATAATTAAACAATACACATATGCATAAACTCACCAAATTCTTCTTCCCCATTTTACATAAACAAGAAAATAAACATGCATATATAAACTCTCAAACTTCATGCATATATAAACTCTCAAAATTCCTCTCCCCCTCTTTGTCAATTCATCAACAAAGGAGCGAAAACAAATCAAACAATAAAGATATATATGCGATATACATTCATGAAGAAGAGAGACTTGAAGTTAGCCCCCCTGCATACATACATTACATGAAGAAGGATGACAAGACTCTAACTCACATAAAGCATAATATACAATGTATAAGCGGAGATGTTAAGCTTCCCCTACACATGTGTACCACATAAAGAAGAGATATCAAGCTCCTCAAAGTGAGAAACACTCAACATGAATTTATATATAGAGGAGATGTTAAGCTCCCCTTGCATATAGGAAATACATATCAACAAATTTTGAAGCTACTTTAATACAAAATTTGAATTTTCTTAAGTCAACAAAACAAGTTTTGATACGAATGAAATCAAATCGTAGTTGACAAAATAAAAGTTGGTACTATTTGTAAATAAACAAAATTTTAAGATACCAATAGTAGGTTTTTGATACCACTAGAATTATCTTATAAATTACCACTTGTAGGTAAATAAAAAACAATTTTGAAATACCAAAAGAGAATAATACATAAGCTTATTAAGATATCAATTGATATTTAGATTTAAGTCAAGTTTAGCATAAACATAATTTGTGCTTTAAACATGTAAAAATATTATGAGCACAATCAATTCATATATATGTATGAAAATAAAAATACCAATTGAAATTGATATTAATTGAAGTTTAAAGCATACATATATAAAAAAAATGAGTACACAAACATAAGATTCCATGAAGAACATGTGTATAACTCATAACTATCCACCCTATTCATTCACATGTTAATAGATTTTTCAATTTGAGCATACAATGTATGGTCGCCCATCTAACCGCCCTTATAGGGTAGAAGTTTTCAAAAATATGATTTGAAAATAGTTGTAAATTGAAAACACTACCATGTGAAGAATGCATAACTAGTTTAAAGTAGTTTTTAAAAACTAATTAAAGATCCTTCAAAACATGAAACCGAATCAAATATCCCATGAATCATTGCTAAGTACACGAAAATTGTCACTCAAGATCTATAAGGCTCGAAAATGTGCTCATAAAACAAATATATGAGTAAACAAAAATAATGTGAGTGCACAAGAGTCATGTAAATAGTATATTCATGAAATAATCAATATAGCTTAAAATAAACATGAAATTCTTTTATTAAAAACATGAAAATCATAAACATTTATTTTTCATTAAACTTAAACATGCTTCAAGGTATATGTATATTCTATCAAAACTTGAAATATACATATATATCCTAAACACAAAAGAGTCCATAATAGAATTTGCATGAAGGCAAGTGACTCAAAGGTATACATGTATATTTAGTAGTTTTAGACAAATATAACATATACATGAAGCAAAACATGTACAAAGATAGGGAAAACAAGTATAAATGAAATAATCATCAAAACTAGGTTATACATGTACATGTAATGAGTATAAATGAGCAATGAGGCACAAACATGTAATAATCAAGTGTAGCTTACTACTTGTATAAGTATATACACATATTTAAAAAAAAGATCATCTAAATAAGTATTCACCACATGAAGCACAAATCATAATTATTTTAACATAAAATCAAAACATGCAAAAAAATATTTTCTATGAAAAAGCATGTAAACAAAAAAGAGTCTAGAGATAGTTACCAAACTATAAGAACTATATTCTAAGTCTTTAAAACATGGTGGTCCTCCCACCAAACATCCTTGAAGGTGATGCATTCATACATATAATCTTTGAGCTTGACACGCATCCACCATCAAGGTACCATACCTCTAACGTCATGTGAGAGCCCACACCTACATCAAACACAAGTGGTGGGGATTTTGGTACCCATTTTCTTTTGGATCCACGGGGGTTAGTATTATAAGGAACCCAAACATTTTGATTTGCAAAATTTAAAGAATTTACTCTATCATAGCAAAATCTTGCAAGATGGCTTTTGCGACCGCAATGTGTACATCTGTACACTCTATCATGCAAACGAGAATGAGTGTGATCATGTTGTGTAAAGTGTGCATATGTGTGCCATGGGTTATGCGCATGGACATGTGAAGGTTGCTTCTTTTGGAACAAAGTTTCCAATCTAAAATGATTAAATGCATTATTGCTCAAAATTGAGCTCAAATAATTTATTCTATTTTTTAAAAATTGAATCTCATTTTTATTAATGGTGGCATGAAGAACATGATAAGAATGAGAACCAACAACCTTTTTCTTTTTAGAAATATTTTTCTTTTCTTTTGAAACAAATTTTCTTTTCAAAGAGTTGTTTTCTTCAAAAGCAATTTTCTTTTCTTTTTTCACCAAATTAATTTTATTTTTCAAAGAATTATTTTCTTCACAAAGATCATTTAATTTTGAAGATAAGGAAACATTTTCCTTTTCAAAAATTCATTTTCTTTTGAAATGTTTTTAAATTTATTTTGAAAAGAATCTTTTTCCTTTGAAATGGACTCATATTTATTCTTCAATCTCTTATGGTCCTTTTAAGTAAATCATATTTTTCAAGAAGTTGTTGACAAAATAAAGTAAGCTCATCATATGACATGTCAACATCCTCATCAATCTCGGATTCGAAATTTACCTCAAGGGGGTTATCCCCTTAGAGCATATAGCATATGTTGGAAGCATCACTTCCATCTCCGAGTCGCTCCCCGCATAATATTACTTTTGTTCGCCAAGGGAGACTATAGTGTTCCATACTATAAAAGCCGAATCAAAGTTAGGAACTCTATATAAATAATCACCATTTTGGGTTGACTTTAAAGCATGTATGGCTTTTGAGTTAGCCTCTAAATTTTGCCATTTAAATAATATGAATCTTTACTTGTGGCAAGATAAACATGAATCCCTAGGGCTTTGAGGTACATTGACATCTTAACTTTCCAAGTTTGGATGTTAAGAATGTCAAACATAGGAGGTGCCATGAAATCTATGTGTGTACAAATATTGTGATTAGCTAAAATGAGAATCTTTAACTCTAGGTTATTAGACCTAAATCAAGAGCATCAAGCTCTGATACCACTTGTAGGTCACCTAGAGGGGGGTGTATAGGTGACTAGCTAATCTAATAATGAATAATGTAGAATTAAAAATTATTTAAGCAAACTAAAAACTATTAAGCTAAACATACCAAGTATAACACAAGAGTGTAGCCGAATTTTCAGTGAAGGGCTCTTGATAAACACACTTTTGATATGGAAGTCCAGCCCAAAAACTTGTTAAAAAACTTATGTGGAAGATGGAAAAACTATCTCCAAAACACTTCTCAAAATCTTGTAAAAAACCCACTCAAAGACCCCATATTTATAGGCTAAGAAAAATTAGCCATTATGGTTCAAAAACTAGCCAGAATGGCCTGTCGGTCGACCAGGCGGTTGACCGACCAACGGCCAAATTTCTGACCGTTGGACACTGGCGGTCGACTAGGTGGTCGGCCGACCACTGTGCAATAAGTCAACTTGGAGAATAGTTTTGAGGTCTAAAACGTCCGAATTTGGAAATAAGTATATAGGATGAAGTTATAGATATTGTAGTATTCTTTCTAATACAAGTCAAATCAAATCAATATCATTTTGGAATAGAAAGTTATCAATAGCAGTCTGAAAGGTATCATATCAAAAACTGTAAACTGTTTTTAGAACAAGAACAAACTTCAACCCAATATTTGACATTCTTAACATTTAAATAAGAAATGATTATAGAATATGAAATATAACCCTGAAAGTTATCTTTAAATGCAATTTAAATCATGTTAATTGAATATAAGAATTAAAAGATATGGCTAGAAAACTATAGAGGTGTCGAGCAGAACAATAGAACGGTCGGCCGCCCGGTCGGCCGAGAAAACCCAAAAACTCTGTAAACTCAGTTGGTCGATCGGTCGGTCGGCCGATCTCTACTGCGGTCGACCGGTTGATCGACCGAGCTCAAATCACATGGGCTTGTACACGTCTTGTGCACATCGGTCGACCTCTCAGTCGACCGGCTCAGCCTTCGTTCGACCGGTCGGTCGACCGCAAGCAGCCCAAAAATATTTTTAACAACTTTTTATAATACATCTTAAATTCCACAAAATTTGCTAAAATAAGTTCATTAAAATACTTTGAAGTACAAATATGTGTGATCAAAAATCAACACATATTACAAACATGTGAACTATTTTGAGGCATAGAATTTAAAGCTTAAAATAAAAATCGTATTTTTTGAAAGCCAAATTTTTTTGTGTGTGTGTGTATAAGCTTGAGCATTCCACAACTTATCTATTCTTTATATTTTATCTAAAAATAAAATCTTAACACTTACAAACATGACACAAGTCTTCACGAAAATCTTCTTATGAAAACTTCTTCTCCTTCTTGACTTGGTCTAAACCTTAATCCAATGAGGTAGACTCCTCTTGAGTACTTGATGCAATCTTGATGCGCGAGCTCTTGAATCAACACGTGCTAGCTTCAATACTTGACTTAGAATCCTTTATTGAAGCTAAACACCTACTAAGATCTTGATAAAATATCTGAGACTAAATAAATACAAGATCATTAGTACTATAACTACATGAGTTAATTATCATCAAAACTAGAGCGATGGGCCTTTGGGCCAACATATACGTCACAGTAACATCTCCGTACCCATGGGATCGGGGCATTACAACGTGGTATCAGAGCTTAGGCTCTCATATCTTCAGTATAATCAGTCGACAAATTAATGGTAAAGGAATTTGCAACTGGAATACATGAGTCGTGGTTATATAATCCAACTACAAGTAGAAAGTAATCTATTCCCTCTTGATCGTCCTTCCCTTGATTCTTGAATCTCTTCCATCCTTCTTTATTTTCAGTTCTTGTCATCCTTATACCAACTTAAGATATGGATAGACTGGTAGGGTAGCGGTAAGATAGATGTGGTTCGCTTTCATTATGTTCTGGTATTCTTTAACTCTGGGACATCGTATTGTCTTATATTGGATAGTTCTTCATGTTGGCCCAAAGGCCATTTGCCCAATATCTCCATGAATATTTTGATGATAACAAACCATATTTAGTTATGTATTTAACAATTTTGTTTAAAAGAATTTCAGGTTCAAAACAAGTTGATTTGACGGCTCCACTATCAAGACTCACAAGTTTGGACGCTGCTAAAGATTTGCATTCCCAAGCCAAGCACAATAGAAAGCTTCGGAATCAAGACATTGAAGAAAAGACCAAGATTTGTATTTTACTTTTCTTTTAGACTTTTTGTCAAAACCTAGATGTTAGAAGTAGATTTATGGGATTGTCACTCACACACATTTTAGTTTGCTTCATGGCTTCAAAAAGAATTTCTATTTCAGATTATTTCCAACTTAGGTTTTAGAGTTAACATGTTTTGGAAATTAGTTTTAGAAATATCAAGTTTTGGAAAACGTTTTTTGGAAAAACAAGTTTTTGTTAAAAAGGATTTTTCTATCAAAATGATATAACATGTTTGAGTATTGGTATATGATCATACTCTTAGGTTTAATAAGTCTAGTACCTCTTTTATAAAGATCCTTAAACCTTAAAATCAAAACCCATTTCCTTTTTCTGGTTTCTGCAGAGTCTGTTTTATCAGACCTGACAGAGGCCGGTCGACCGCTCGGGTCGACTGACATGCACGCTGTGCATGTGTGCACGTCGGCCGACCGCTCAGGTCGACCGGGCACTTGACAGTGCTCTCTGTTTGTTTGGGTCGACCAGGGCGGTCGACCGCTGTCCGCCAACGGTCAGAAATATGACCGTTGATGCTCGACCGACCCGGTCGACCGCTAGCTGTCAGAAATTCTGACAGACTCCAACAGCTCTATTTTTCTGACTGTTTTTGTTGGGATCTTCACCCAACGAATTTCTCCACCAGTTTTACCCTATCTTTCATCCCCTATAAATAGGTGGTCACTTCAACATGATAAGACAACAATTTTCACAACAATTTTACAAGTGATTTTTCAAGCTTTCATTTTAGCAAAAGATTTCCAAAGCCAAAATTTCCAAACACCCTCTTGAAGCTAACTCCTCTACTTCACTCTAGTTTTTGCACTTCACAATCCCAAGTTCTACTTTTACATATTGGTTATAGGATTGTGCTAAGTGAGCGTTTTGTGATCAAGTGTGATCAACCTTCTTCTTGAGCGAAATTGTAGAGGCATCGGCCTCAAGCGAGCTAGTGTGCTCCGGGTGGTGTTGCGGCATCAGGAGAGATCGGACAAGTGTGTCCTTGTATTGGCGATCCAGTGGGATCAACAATAGTGGAAATCCTTCAAGTGTGAAGGCGGGGACGTAGAGCGTGGCTCGAACCTCGAAAACATATACTCGTGTTTGCATTTGCTCGAATTTTCTCTAAACTCAAACTCCTTTGTTTCTTGCACTACTTATTGTGTTTATTATTGCTAGTCTTTTAATTTGAGCAATTTGTTAAGTAGAATTTTTAATTCCGCATTATTGTTATATTTCATATAGCCATCACCTATTCACCCCCCTCTAGGTGATTTCAATTGGTATCAGAGCCTAACCCTTACATTTGGTTTAACCACCTTAGGGAGATCCTTACATTTGGCTATATCTTTTTGTGCATTATATTTGTTTGTGCATTATACTCATGGCATCCATTGACTTTTCTAGCATCAAGTCCCCACCCAAGTTTGATGGCTTGAACTTCTCTATTTGGAAGGTCAAGATGAACCTCTTCCTTAAGTCCCTAGGAGTTAGGGTTGCTAGGGCTATCACCAAAGAATTTATAGAACCTCTCACCGATGAGAGAACATGGTTCGAGGACACCACCAAGGACTATGAGGCCAATGCTAGGGCTCAATATTCATTAACCCAAGCTCTAAATGAGGATGACCTATATCGCATCATAAATTGCAAATCCGCATTTGAAGTTTGGAATATTTTGATTGTGACTCATGAAGGAACGTCACAAGTCAAAAGATCCAAGATTGACTTGTTGCGTTCTCAATATGAGAATTTTTATATGTTTGATAATGAGAGCATTGATGACATGCTCACGCGTTTCACCAAGATTACTAATGCCTTGTCTTCTCTAGGTGACGCAATCGATAATGACCAAAAAATTCGGAAGGTCATTCGGGCTCTTCCCAAATCTTGGGAAGTAAAGGCAACCACCCTCAAGGAGCTCAACGATAGGGAGGAGATGGACTTCTCCGGTTTCATCGGAAATATCAAGACACATGAGATGGAGATAAAAGTAAGAGAAGAAAGGGAGGCGCCAAAGAAGAAAGCACTCACCTTCAAAGCCACTCCAACCATTCATGAAGAGGATGACTCATCGGAAGATTGCGATTGAGGATTTTGCCATGCTCATCCGGAAGGTGGGCAAAATGTTCTACAAGAAGGGGAGGCAAAGCAACTTCCGGAGAGGGAAACCTCAAGGAAGATATGAAAAGAAAAGAGAAGAACCCGGTCCTTGCTTCCATTGTAAGAAGATCAGACATCTTATTGCCGATTGCCCCGTACTCCAAGCAACCACCTCAAAGAATGGCTTAAAGAAGAAGAAGGCTATAGTGGCCACTTGGGATGACACGGAGTCGGAATCCGAGGAGGAGATCGACGCCGCCCATATGTGTTTCATGGCACAAGGTGAGGATACAACCAAGGTATGCTTAGAAAACTCTATTGATGATGATGAGCTAACCATGGATGAACTAGCACAATTTTTCGAAGAATTACAACATAGGTATGAGATTTCTCAATCTCAAAATAGAAAATTGAAAAAGGAAAAAGATTCTTTAAAAGATAAAATTAATTCTATTGAAAAAGAGAAAAATGATTTGTTCATTGCTTTTGAAAAATTGAAAAATGATTTTGATAAATACAAATTGGTTAATAAAGGGAAAACCCCTATTTTATCATGTAATAAAAGTGAATTTGTAGAAATTCAAAAACGTGTTGAAACTTTAGATAATACTTTAAAGAAGTGTGCTTTTGATTTAAATAAATTTGCTTCTAGATTTCCCAAGGAAGTAACCCAAGGGAAACACACTCATCATACACATGCACGAAAACATGCACACTCACATAAGCATGCATACATGTATGGTAGTGGTAGAATTTATGTTTGCACACATTGTGGCCGCAAAGGCCATTTAGAAAAATTTTGTTATGCTAAACATAATATACCAAGCAAACATGTTTGGGTTCGCCCCGGTACTAACCCTATAGGACCCAAGAAAATATGGGTACCAAAAGACCCATCAAACTTAAATGATACAGGTGGATCATCATCCTCCAAGACTTAGGGGGAGACGGTGCCCGGGTGGTGGATGCAACAAGGCTCAAAGAACACATCGCGCTTGCATCACTATCATGGAGGCACCTATTTTGGAGATTGCCCTCGTTTGGTAACATCTCCATTTAAAAGTTTTTAATTTTGGTTATATATACAAATGTATAGGATTGTTAGTTTACTTTTATGCTATATTGATATATGTTAGTGTAAACCTACATCTCTACCATGATTGTGTATATGCCATGTTTTAATTTTGATATCTTGTCTTTTATACCATATTTATTGAATGTCCACATGTCTAACCTAGATTATATATCTATATATACACATTGTATTTCAAAACTAGAAATAAATTTTGTAAAAATTTCATATTCAAAGCAAATACATTAGAGATGGCAATTGCGCACCTCAACTCATTCATGAGGAATCAAGAGGATGAAGTTCAGAACCCTTCACCGGGTATTCGGCTTCAACATCTCTAAAAACTTTGTTTTTGTATAAAAAAAAATTAAATAAAATGTCTTGTGTGAATTTTTGGTTGATATGATAACTTAATGAAGATTTAAAAACATATTGTTGTAATCTTGTATGTTAAATATATCCTACTTATTTGTTAAAATTTCCTTTTAAATTTTTTTTAAGGGCATTTGCTGTTGATAGGTTTTTGGCAAAGCCGGCCGACCGGCTCTGAGTCTCGGTCGACCGACTTCGCCTGGAAGAATAGCCTTTTATTCTTCTCTGTTGCCAGCCGACCGCTGCGGTCGACTGCTGGATCTGTCAGTGCTCTCGGGTTTTCTGGGTCGACCGGCCCGGTCGACCGCTCTGAGTTACAGAGCTCTCGGGATTTTTGGGTCGACCGACTCGGTCGACTGTGTTTCGATTTCATGCCCTAATCTGTCTATTTATAACATTGTTTCTCTCACTCTCTCTCACTTTCAACCGGCGATTTCTTTCCCCTCTTTCTCTCAAATTTCAAACTCTCAAATCCACTCAAATTTCTTCATAATCCGAGTTTGATTCCCTCTCTTGGTGTTGGATCTTCAGTTTCAGGGCCTCTTCTCCGTCTATTTCGAAGAAATTCGAAGTCCTCTCAGATCTAGGGTTTGTGATTCTCATTTCAGGTAAAAATCACATTTTTCCTGTTATTCTTAATATCTAGTTTTAAGTTCATCATACCCTTGTCAAGATCTTTAGGTTTCCTTGTTGATTAGATCAAGCCCTAACTATTTTAACCTAAAATCATCCATTTTCACCAAAATGTCTAAAAGATCTAGGAGTGAGAAAGGAAAAACTGTGGTTCCTTCCTCATCCTCCACCCTAAACCTAAACGTCCTTTCATTAATGACCTTGCTGAAAATCAATTCATCTAACTTTCTAAAAATCAGTCATTTCAGGGAGATGTGTTATTCTCAAAGATTTTGAACATCTCAACATCCCTCGCATCCTGAGAAGAAATTCATTGGACCAATTCATGGCCATTAGGGAATCAGTATATACCTCCCTAGTGCATTACTTCTATTCCAATTATGCTTTCGAGGGAAATCGAGTTAGATCTCGAGTTCTAGGGAGAGATATTGACATCCCTCTAGGATATTTTGCTGACTTGTTATATCTCTCTTGTGGAGGAGTGATGTCTATACCTTTGATCTCCATGATTTTGAATATCTGGACGGTGAGTCTGCGCTCACTGCTTCCACCTTGATTCACGAGGATGACAACCCCAGTTTGGTAAGAAATGAGGAGGTTAACAAGTTCACCCTCACCTCCCAAATTCTTGCTAAATTTATCTTTTATAATATTTTACCAAAATCTGGTGAGTATAGCAATGCCAGGGGACCAGTTCCTCTAATCATCTATTGCCTTCTGAAAGACATCAAGATTGATATCCCTCATTTCATTGCTACTCATATGGCCTCAGATCAGATCCGCTTGCCCGGTAGGCACTTGCCTTATGGGATGCTTATCACTTATCTTCTTCAGACGACTAGGTTTTGATCTATCTTCAGAGAGTCCTTCTTAACCCGCTGTGAACTTAGACAGCGTTCTTTTGAAGAGGATGCAAGCTCAGATGCGTCGTCACGCTCTTGAGCAGGCTCCTGTTCCTCCTGCTGATGTTCCAGGGCATCTTCGGCCCCAGGGTCCTCTTCTGCCCCAGGGACTTCCTCTGCTCCCGGGCCATCTATATCTCCTAATTTTCAGTCTCTCATTTCTTCTGAGATTCGCTCTCAGATCCAGGAGCACCAGTCTTGGATCGAGCAGCGAGATGTAGCCTTTCGTGCCGATATGGACTTGAGCTTTCAGGAAATTCGCAATGATATGTCTTACTTTGCTGACTCCATGAGATACGTGGACTCGTAATTTGAGGCACTCTTTGTGAAATTCAATATGCTTGGTCCTGATCCCACATCCATTGCCCGACCACTTCCATCCTCCGGTCCTCCATTTCCTGTCAGAGATCCTTCTGCGGCTCCACCTCCACAGCCAGGTGTCCCAGGCATTGATCCAGAGGAGGCAGCAGCTTCTTCTTCTTCAGAGGAAGACGATGATGGTGATGAGAAGATGACTGAGGGTGCTGCTGCAGAGAGCTCGTCTGAGGAAGACGATGATGAGGAGCACGACGATGCTGGTGGTGCTGAGTGACCTGCCCCTTTTGATGATGTCAAAAAGGGGGAGAGTTATTGATGAGAGAGACATATTTTGTGTACTTGACTTATATTTTGTGTTGTGTACTTGTATTATTTTGTGTTTGGACATCTTTTGATTTGATATTTAGTATGGTGGACATGTACCCTTGTGTTGTGGAAATGAGTTTTTTTTTTTTATATTTGTGTTGTGGTGTTATAAACATGTGTTATTTTTTATATCTTTTATGACATAAGTACCTTTTGGCATGGACATGTGTATTGTGGATTATCACTTGCTGTTTATCATTTGTGATATTTATCTATGCCTGAGTATGATTTCATTATATGCATGTGTTGAGGGGGAGCTTCACTTGAAGTCTCTACCTAAAATATTTGTAATAACTATATATGTTTTGTCATCATCAAAAAGGGGGAGATTGTTGGCCCAAAGGCCATTTGCCCAATATCTCCATGAATATTTTGATGATAACAAACCATATTTAGTTATGTATTTAACAATTTTGTTTAAAAGAATTTCAGGTTCAAAACAAGTTGATTTGACGGCTCCACTATCAAGACTCACAAGTTTGGACGCCGCTAAAGATTTGCATTCTCAAGCCAAGCACAATAGAAAGCTTCGGAATCAAGACATTGAAGAAAAGACCAAGATTTGTATTTTACTTTTCTTTTAGACTTTTTGTCAAAACCTAGATGTTAGAAGTAGATTTATGGGATTGTCACTCACACACATTTTAGTTTGCTTCATGGCTTCAAAAAGAATTTCTATTTCAGAATATTTCCAACTTAGGTTTTAGAGTTAACATGTTTTGGAAATTAGTTTTAGAAATATCAAGTTTTGGAAAAACGTTTTTTGGAGAAACAAGTTTTTGTTAAAAAGGATTTTTCTATCAAAATGATATAACATGTTTGAGTATTGATCTATGATCATACTCTTAGGTTTAATAAGTCTACTACCTCTTTTATAAAGATCCTTAAACCTTAAAATCAAAACCCATTTCCTTTTTTTGGTTTCTGCAGAGTCTGTTTTATCAGACCTGATAGAGGCCGGTCGACCGCTCGGGTCGACCGACATGCACGCTGTGCATGTGTGCACGTCGGCCGGCCGCTCGGGTCGACCGGGCACTTGACAGTGCTCTCTGTTTGTTTGGGTCGACCGGGGCGGTCGACCGCTGTCCCCCAACGGTCAGAAATATGACCGTTGACGGTCGACCGACCCGGTCGACCGCTAGCTGTCAGAAATTCTGACAGACTCCAACAGCTCTATTTTTCTGATTGCTTTTGTTAGGATCTTCACCCAACGAATTTCTCCACCAGTTTTACCCTGTCTTTCATCCCCTATAAATAGGTGGTCACTTCAACATGATAAGACAACAATTTTCACAACAATTTTACAAGTGATTTTTCAAGCTTTCATTTTAGCAAAAGATTTCAAAAGCCAAAATTTCCAAACACCCTCTTGAAGCTAACTCCTCTACTTCACTCTAGTTTTTGTACTTCACAATCCCAAGTTCAACTTCTACATATTGGTTATAGGATTGTGCTAAGTGAGCGTTTTGTGATCAAGTGTGATCAACATTCTTCTTGAGCGAAGTTGTAGAGGCATCGGCCTCAAGCGAGCTAGTGTGCTCCAGGTGGTGTTGCGGCATCACGAGAGATCGGACAAGTGTGTCCTTGTATTGGCGATCCAGTGGGATCAACAATAGTGGAAATCCTTCAAGTGTGAAGGCGGGGACGTAGAGCGTGGCTCAAACCTCGGAAACATATACTCGTGTTTGCGTTTGCTCGAATTTTCTCTAAACTCAAACTCCTTTATTTCTTGCACTACTTATTGTGTTTATTATTGCTAGTCTTTTAATTTGAGCAATTTGTTAAGTAGAATTTTTAATTTCGCATTATTGTCATATTTCATATAGCCATCACCTATTCACCCCCTCTAGGTGATTTCACTTCAGCCTCGCATTCTATTCTTGTATGTACGAACGCATCACGGGGAATCAATACAGCAAGTGGAATAGTCATCACTTATATAATCAGATAGACTGTATCATTACATGAGGAGTATCGGTATGAAGCAGTATTCCAGATTCAGGACTTTTGCCAGACAGAGTTATGATATTTTCTATCTTTATTATTCCAGCAGTAATCATGATTCCTTCTATCATGTTCATGAAACTCAGGTATTCTCAGAACTGATCTGCAGTCAGGTTATTATTCAGAGACAGCATTCAGGAATCATTTCGATTATTTTGATATCTTGATCGTGTTCTCAGAGCCACCAACTCTTGGCGGTCTTTATAGATTTGGTGGACCATGGGCTCCGCTAGCCTCGCCTAGCGAGGGTCATGTTCTAGTCATGCGTAAACCTAACCAGATGTGGGCTTCGCTGCACCCTGGTGCTTAGCATTTAGCGTTGTGTTACGCGCTGGCTTTGTCGCGTGAGCTTCGCCTAGTGCGAGTCTCGCAGAGCGTTAACTTCGTTGCACCCTAACGCTTAACACCTGAGTTGTGTTCCGCGATGGCCTCACCAAGGCTTGGTTTTGTCAGTGGCTAGTCCCTTCAAGTGCTTAGGACTCTAGCCCGTTCCTCGAATTTCTTTCACCTACCGTGTTTTCATGGATCGTTGAACAGGGTTTTCTCGCTGTATCTGAGCTATCGCCATGATCCTTATGAACGATCCACTCGGCCAATCTTGCAGGGCCAGATATCTTCTACATGTTTCATCTACAGTCGGGTTATAATTCAAAAGTTAGTCTTCAGAATTCTCCATGGTTATTCTATATTCTTGGTTATGTCTTTCAGGGATTGCAATACCCAGTATTCAGATATTCTTGATTATCGGTCTTCTTTATGTATGCTCAATATTATCAGGGTTTTCTTTATCTTTGGTATTCGGCCTATTCTCGGAGAAGTAGTATGTATGCAGCGCATCGGTAATTCTACTACAGACTCTTTGTCAAGGACAACTTCATGCCATGCAGGGTTTTTTATTATATTATGGATTTCAGCACTAATTTCTAGGGATTTCATCAGTTTTGCTTCGCAGTCTGAAAGAAGTACTATTGATTATCTCACTAAATTAGCTTACTTTATATTATTCATAATGGGTCATTATTCTGAAGTTCTAGCAGTATTCTTTTATCAGGAGACATCAGGTCAGCATTATTATGGCACCATCAGAGGATATATACAGCGAAGTGCAGAAATGTCTAAGTCTCGAGTTTACCGTTCAGTCGATTTGTGAGAACGACCCTCAATTATTCATATCATGATTAGTATAATCCTCATTCCTTTCCTTTCTGTGTTCATCTTCCCCTTATTGAAATTTCGAAGACGAGATTTTTGTAAGGTGGATGGAATATGACACCCCGCTCCTGGAATACGTACTTAGATACATATTCTAATTTTTCTATCATACTTCTTTGATTTAGTTTTGTATTTGTTTTTGTTTTATGATTATTTGTGTGATTATTTTGTATTGGATCCGAATTCGTCGACTTGGAGTGATAGGTAGTAAAAAGTGCATAAGTATCATCACATTTAGCATCATATTTCCCTATTTATTTTTATATTAAGCACTGTTACTAATGTTTTATTATTTAATGTGTGCAGGCCTTGAGTAATTAAAAAAATAAAGAAATAAAGCACAAATGAAGCCTAAAAGCCCAAGAATCCTACAAGCCCACATGCAGAATTGCAGTAATTTAGAAGCTTCTATCTTATCTAATCTAATCTAAACTTAGATTTTAAATTAATCATTTAAAATATAGGGGAAGAAGAGGAAGGATAAAATTAGAACTCCTAATTGCTAAGAGAAAGACTTAAACCTGGTTGCTTGCAATACAAGGATAAAGATAAAAGGGGAGAGAACTTAAAAATAAAGAACAAATTCTTTTATGAATTCGGATTTATGATAACTTGCTTCTCAAGTTATTCCGAGTTCTCAAGATAGAAGATTTAAATGTAGAATCCAGAGAGAGGCGCCCAGATGAATGGACCAGAGGATGCCACGCAAGAAAGCGCGTGGTCATTGGCCACGCTATTGCTGCGGAAACGCGGCCATAGCCGCGTTTCCGCGACCCTATGGATAAGACTGGTTACGAGTTTTCGTGAAAGAATTGTACTGGGACTCTACCTCCTATATCTCCTATAAATACCCCTGCAGAGCAACAGAGAGGGGTATCCAGAGACTGAAACTTAGGGTTTTTCTTTAGGTTTTTCCTCTTTCCGAAATTTCTTGTATTTTCGTTTTTGTTATTTAAAGAAGAATATTTTGAAGAAGGAGGGGAGCTTTGTAATTCGCCAAGTGACATCCAATAAAAGGTTACTCATTCTTCTTTGCATTTCAATTTAGTTTTTCTGCTTAGATTAATTATTTCTTCTTCTTTTCGTTTTTCATGCAATTTTTCTTATTTAACATAAAAATTGAAAATAAAATAAAAAAATGAATAACTAAATTAAATCAATAGTTTGCTAATCTCTCGATCAACCCTAGTTTAGTTTAAAAAGTGAATTGATTGATATCTATTATTGTTAGAAAACCTAGGATTAAAATGGTTTTCTTGAAGGTGAATAGATGATTAGGTTTACTTTAATTCAGATTGCAATTTTTAAATGATTCTTTATAGTTCATACTTAAAAACTTTGATAACATAATTTTAAGTAAAAAAAACTTCTCTTATGCTATGCTTTGAAATTAGGATGAACGAATGCTTAATATTTATTAGTGCACACTAGTTAGGGTTCCAACATCATTCATCTTGCTTGATTCTCAATTAATAACCTAAGATGGATTCTTCTTCTTTCAATATGATATTCACTCTTTGAGACTAATACTATGGGTTGTAGTAGATGATTAGTAAACTATATTTCTTAAACTTGATCAAATCTAATTAATCTCTCTTTTCTTTTCCAAGTGAATTACAGAGAAAATTGTTCCGAAACGCTTCCTTCGCATCCTTCCCTGTGGATCGACCCATCTAGCCTTTACTACGCGGTTACCTTGAAGCGAGACTAAGATTTTCTAAACTATTTACAATACAATTTTTCGTTTCAATCAAAATTTTGGCGCTATTGCCGGGGAGGGAACGGCACGATATTCTTAAAAACTAATTCTTCTTTTTCTTTCTGTTTGCAGGATCAGAGAACAGGAACTAATTGCAGCTAAGGACATATTGCAACTCTGTGCCTCTGTCCTAGAAGGCAGAGCAGCATAGCCTACTATTTAGTGGCGCAAACGTGGCAATAGTCGCGTTTTCGCGGCAATAGTAGTGAACTACTGACTGAAATTTTGCAGGTTGCTGCAAATTGCAAATTCTGTTTACTGCTTTGATAATTTTTCTCTGTGATCACCCTGCGTACTGCTAACTAATTAACAGTAACCTATTAGTTGATTACTAAAAAATTTTAGACTCTTGCATCATAGGCACGTGTCTACTTAAATTTTCTTAAATTTCTGTTGAAGAGTGTTGGCGACAAGGTACGTTCGCATTGCATATAGACTAGGAAGCACCCTTGACTGATTTACTGCTTTTGAGTAAATACTTGTCTACTGCTTTACACGTGCACTAAATCACTTTAAGGGCAAAACTCATAAACAAGATAAGGTGGGGATTTCATCACCCTTCCTTGGCCCACAAATCATCTCCGCCGCACTCACAACCCTAACCCTAAAGTAAAAATTGACTAGACGTTGGCCTTAGGTTAACTCAGACTCATTAGGAGACTGGCTGAAGGAGAAAGTTGTTCGAAATTAACTCTTGCAAAATCGGTGCCTAGGAAGGAGATTAAGGGTCGAAAGCCCAAAGATTGGTAGTTACTTAATCAAGGAACATCTTTGACGGATAACCTCCCACCGATCTTGCCACCTACCTGGCCGATTAACTTATGATTAAGGTCGGCAATATACCTCCTAAAGGCAGTCTAAAGTTAGGAGTCGTCTAGATCCAGGCTTACCCTAGAATAAGATATTTGATTTTTTTTTCCTTTTCTTGATTGATTGGGTGAACTTGTTTGTTAACTATGCATGTCAGCTTGGTCGAGAGACTCATTCACATCTAGACTAACTAGGACCAGTTCACCACCTGAACAAAAACTCGATTCACATATGTCACAATCACCATCACTGCAAGATAGGTTCTATCCTATTAAGACCTTTCTTCCATCTTGCATTTAGTTACCTGACGAAGGTGTTGACCAATTTGAGCTCAAACCACAATTCATCAATACTCTTCCCAAATTTCATGGACTTGAATCCGAGAATGCATACTTTTTCATAAGAGAATTTGAAGAAGTATGTCTAATGATGAAAATACCTAGCCTAGGAGTAGATGCCATCAAATTACGGTTTGTCCCATTCTCTTTGAAAGACTTAGCAAAGAAATGGCTCTACAGTCTAGAGGCCGGTTCCATATCCTCATGGGATAATTTCGTCAAAGCCTTCTTAAAGAAGTTTTATCCGTTCACCAGACTGCACTAATTAGGAAAAACATCTTGCAGTTTAAGCAAATAGGCAATGAACTTTTTTGAAGTACTTCGAACGTTTTAAGGACCTCCTTGTCCAATGCCCTCACCATGGGATAGAGAAATGGCAACTTTGCCAAACTCTTTATAATGGATTAGAATATCAAAACAAAAACCCTATTAGAATCCATGTGCCAAGGAGGATTTTTGAAAAAGAACGAAGACGAAGGATGGTTATTATATGAAGAATTGGCTGATAATACCATTCAATGGGAACCAACTTCGGAAAAATTTAGGACTAATGACCCTAGCTCTTCTAAAGGAGGTGTCCATTTCATTGAGGCTAACATAGCTACTGAAGCTAAACTAGTTGCTGTGATGCAAAGACTAGAGCTCTTGAAACTAAAGAACCAGTCTCAGTGAACCAAGTCAGCCCAATACCTTCGGCGGGCTGTACTTATTGTCAAGGCATGAACCATGTGTTCGAGGAATGTCTCATCTTTATAGCTCATCAAACTTTGCCCGAGCATATGAGTGCGGCCTTCACAAGGCCTGCTAATAATCCATATTCGTCCACGTATAATCCCGGTTGGAGATCACCCAAATTTCTCATGGGGCCTAAACAACAATGATCACACAAGGCCCAAATTCTCCAACAATTTTCAATAATCTCCTTATCAACAAAATTATCCAAACCAAAATCCTCCACCTTCTTTCCAAAATTCACAGATGGAAACAAGACTCTCCAATATAGAAAGAAAAGTGGACACTCTAATTAAGAGCCAAGACACACTAGCTCAAGTCTTGACTAGGATAGAGATGCAACTAAATCAACAAGAAAGACAAAAAGGATCTACCAAGTCAACCATTGCCAAACCCTAGGAATCCTAGGCAAGCCAATGAGGCTCAAGACCCAAACCAGTGTAACTTGGTTCATACATTGAGATCAGAAAAATAAGTTGATAATCAAGTATCCATGCCACAGGACCCAGCTCAGCTATCCATTCCATCTAGTTCCACTCCATCTCCACAAAACTCCAAAGAAACTGAAGTTGATACGTCAGCAAAACAAGTGCCCCAACCTATAGCCCCATTTTCAAATAGGCTTAGGAGTAATAATAATGCACATATGGAGAAACTACTCGAGGTGTTTAATTAAGTTAGGCTTAATATGCCACTTCTTGATGCAATCCAACAGGTCCCTAGTTATGCCAAATTCTTTAAGGACATGTGCACCAAGAAAAGAAAGACAAATGTGCCTAAGAAGATTTTTCTAGCCACTAACATTAGTGAGCTATTGTCCAACCAGATCCCAGTCAAGTACAAGGACCCTGGTTGCCCCACCATTTCTTGCACAATAGGTCGAGCTAAAATTAGTCGAGCACTCCTCGATTTAGGAGCAAGCATTAATTTGCTTCCTTTCTCCATATATCAGCAACTTGGCTTAGGTGAACTCAACCCAACTCAAGTTATGATCTAATTAGCTGATCGATCAATTAAAGTTCCAAAAGGAGAGATCAATGATGTCCTTATACGGGTAGGAGAATTCATTTACCCAGTCGATTTCATTATTTTAGAGACACAACCTATGTCTAATCCTAAGTCCCAAACTCTCGTCATCTTAGGACATCCGTTCCTAGCAACTGCTAACGCAATCATAAATTGTAGAAATGGATCCATGTGATTGACTTTTGGAGACATGACCAAAGAAGTCAATGTTTTCAACTTAGATAAACACCCCTACGACATAAACGACCAACCCTTTGAGGTCAACTTCATTGAAAATATGACTAGTGAGCACAAAGAGGAGATCACACTAGAATCAAAAGATGAGGAAGAGTTAGAATCTAGTGATCTCAACCTTGATGAGATTGAGTGGGCAGCAAGTCTAAGTTCTATAGAGATGGAGAATTTAAGCTTAATACCTCCACCCATCGAGCAACCTCCTTCCTTGGAGTTAAAGACCTTACCTAAACATCTTAAGTACGCCTACCTTGATGAACAAGAGACGTTACCAGTCATAGTTGCCTCCAATTTGACTAATAGGCAAGAGGAAGACCTATTGAAAACCCTTAAGAGACATAGGGAAGCTATTGGTTGGACTATGGCCGATATCAAGGGACTAAGCCCTAAAATAATCCAGTATAGAATCCATCTAAATGAAGGGGTTAAACCAAAGAGGGATCCACAGCGTAGGCTAAACCCGCTCATGCAAGAGGTTGTATAAGCTGAAATAATGAAACTGTTGGATAATGGGATCATTTATCCCATTTTCGATAGCGAATGAGTCAGCCCAGTGCACGTGGTTCCTAAGAAGTCCAGTTTTACTGTGGTGGAAAATGACAAGCAAGAGTTAGTGCAAACACAACTACCTACTAAGGTTCAAGTATGCATAAACTATCGCAAGTTGAACGCCGCTACTAGAAAAAACCATTTCCCCTCCCATTTATCGACCAAATGCTGGAACGATTAGCGGGCCATGAGTATTACTGTTTCTTGAACGGTTATTCAGGGTATAACTAAATCCCAATAGCCTCGGAGGACCAAGAAAAAACAACGTTCATGTGTCCATTTGGGATGTTTCCTATCGCCGAATGCCTTTCGGCCTATGCAATGTCCCCGCCACATTCCAACGTTGCATATTAAGCCTTTTCTCCGACATGGTCTAGCGCTTCTTGGAGATCTTCATGGACGACTTCTCCGTCTATGAAAATTTGTTTGACCAATGTCTACATCACTTAAAGCTAGTGCTACATAGGTGCACCGAAAAGTACTTGACCCTAAATTGGGAAAAGTGCCACTTTAGTGCAGCATGGGATTGTCCTAGGTCATGAGATATCTAGGAAAGGGATCAAAGTGGATAAGGCTAAGGTGGAGATCATAGCCAAACGCCCAATTCCACGATGCGTGAAAGACATTCGTTCTTTTTTAGAACACGCCGGGTTTTATCGTAGGTTCATTAGGGATTTTAGCAAAATTTCTAGACCCCTTACAAACCTTTTAGCCAAAGACGTACCCTTCATCTTTGAAGATAAGTGTAGTAGCGCATGGGAGAAGCTAAAATTGGAGCTTATCTCTGCACCTATCATTTCACCTCCGGACTGGTCCAAATCTTTTGAGATCATGTGTGATGCCTCAGATTTTACAATAGGCGCTGTCTTAGGACAACGCAAAAGATAACAAGCAACGCGTGATCTACTATTCAAGTAGGACACTCAATGATGCCCAAGTGAACTATACTACAACCGAAAAAGAATTCTTAGCAGTAGTGTTCGCTTTGGAGAAATTCCGCCCATACCTACTTGGGACCAAAACCACAATATTCACCGACCATTCTGCACTTTGATATCTAATGCTCAAAAAGGATGCAAATGCCCGACTCATTCGTTGGATCCTCCTCCTTAAAGAATTTGATCTCAAAATTCGAGATAAAAAGGGTGTCAAAAATATCATCGCAGACCATCTCTCTCGTGTGCCAAACGCACTTTCCGACGAACTGCCCATCAACGATAATTTTCCCAACGAACAACTTCTAGCCATCTCCATGGAATCATGGTTTGCCGACATAGCTAATTACTTAGTCACAAACCAAACACCATCTAGTTGGTTAAAACAGGATAGATACCAATTTTTGCCTCAAGTCCAGTATTTCATGTGGGAGGACCCTTACCTCTTCAAATATTGTAGCGACCGAATAATTAGAAGATGTGTTCCCGACGAGGAAACTAGAAGCGTTCTAACCTTTTATCACGAATTTGCTTGCGGTGGACACTTCAGTCCCCGTAAAACTGCCGAAAAGGTACTACAGAGTGGCTTCTATTGGCCTACTTTGTTTAAAGATGCATTTGACTTTTACAAAACTTGCACAAGATGCCAAATGATAGGAAGGATATCTAAACATAATATGATGCCCCTAAATCCAATTCTAGAAGTAGAACTCTTTGATGTTTGGGGCATTGATTTTATGGGTCCCTTCCCTAATTCATTTGGGCACTAATACATCTTGGTGACTGTAGATTACGTATCCAAATGGGTTGAAGCTATCTCTTGCAAGACAAATGACAACAAAGTTGTTGTCAAATTCTTGAAAGAAAGCATCTTCTAACGCTTTGGAACCCCTCATGACATAATTAGTGATAATGGTACACATTTTTGCAATAGAACTTTTGAAGCTCTTATGAGAAAATATGCCATAAAACACAAGTTATCATCCTCAAATCACTGGGTAGGTAGAAGTTTTAAATAGGCAAGTTAAGCTTATCTTGGAGAAAGCTGTGAATCAAAATAGGAAGGACTGGTCCACCAAATTGGTAGATGCCTTATGGGCATATATGACCGCCTTTAAAACGATTCTAGGAATGTCTCCTTATAGATTAGTCTTTGGAAAGACTTGCCACCTTCCTGTTGAGATGGAGCACCGAGCCAGCCTTATGGGCAATTAAGCAGCGGAATTTTGATCTAGATAAGGCCGGTGAACTTCGAAAATAGCAAATTTCTGAACTTAAGGAGTTAAGGAACGAGGCATATGAAAATGCGACAATTATGAAGGATAGGGTTACGGTTTTTCATGATAAGTTCACCACGAGAAAAACTTTTGTCCAAGGACAAAAAGTATTACTCTATAACTCTAGACTTCATCTCTTTCCCGAAAAGTTAAAATCAAGATGGATAGGGCCTTTCATTGTTAAGACTGTGTTTCCACATGGAGCCATAGAAATATTGAAAGTACACCTAGAGGGGGGGTGAATAGGTGTACGGCTAATCTAATGAACAAAATGCGAAAATTAAAAACTTAATTGCAACACACTTAATGTAACCAACGAGTGTAGCCGAATTCCCAGTGAAGGGCTCTGGACTAACTCCTCTTGATTTCTCTGAATAAGAGTTGAGGTGCTATATGAAGCTCTCGTGGTTAAACACAAGTGAGGCACACACAAACAAGCCAAGCATATAATATGTGAATGAGCAATATGAAATGATGCAAGGCACAATGTAAAAGAGAGAGAGTTAGAGTCAATGGATCAAACGCTAATACACGGATATGTTTCGAGGTTCGAGCACACAGCTCTACGTTTCCGCCTTCACACAGAAGGATTTCCACTAACTTGTCCACACAGGACTCACACAGGGAACCTCCACTGAGGATTTGGGGCAATACAATAATCGAGAGTACACAACTCCTCTCTCAACCGAATACAACCTCTCACTAGAGGCTAGGCACAAAGCCACACAAATCAACCTCACAAATGAGGGATAGGCACAAAGCCAATACAACCAATCAACCTCTCACTAGAGGGATAGGGCATAAAGCCACCACTCTACAAATCAACCTCTACACAAGAGGGATAACACAAAGTAGGAGGGTTTACAACTAGGTGGTCTATCTCAACCACAAATAACTTCTTTTCCCACAAAACAAAAGATCCTAATAGATATGATAGAATGATATGGCTCAAGTGTGAGAAATCAAGATGTTGGAAAACAAATCACAAGGAAAAATACTTGGGAAAACAACTTAGTATTTGTTAGAAATGAAGAACAAAGCGAATATCCCAAATCTATATTTTTCTTTGATTTTTCT
The DNA here is from genome assembly GCA_038442645.1 of Agave tequilana. NCBI lineage: Eukaryota > Viridiplantae > Streptophyta > Magnoliopsida > Asparagales > Asparagaceae > Agave > Agave tequilana. The sequence goes on from JAVJIF010032030.1 coordinate 195,310, forward strand.
AACTCTTGAAAACAAATAAAGAATGATCTTTAAAAGCCAATAAACTCTTTTGAAAACTTGCTTTAGAACACTAGGGAATAGGAGAAATTTTGCTTTTGGAAATCTTAACCAAAATCCACTTCAAATGGGGTATAAATAACCCCCACTTGGAATCTGCCCGTTGGCAGCAGAAAGGTCAAAATTGACCTTCTGGTCGACCGGTCGGTCGACCGGCCAACGGTCAAAAAAGTAACCGTTGAGCTTGCCGGTCGACCACCCGGTCAACCGTGCCAATTCTAGAGAGCACTTGTTCTCTGGCCGGTCGACCGCTCGGTCGACCGTGCCAAGCCTCACGGTCGACCGCCCCCACCCGAGAGTGGGGTACTTGCAGCCGGTCGACCGCACGGTCGACCGGCCCAAGTAGCTCGTTAGCCTGCACGTTCTTGTGTACGTCGGTTGGGTCCGGTCGACTGTCCCGGTCAACCGCTAGAGCCTGACAGGGCTGGTTAAGGGATTTGAAAACTGGGTTTTTAATTACCAAATAAATCCCATAAAATTTCTAAAAATCCACAAAAATAGTTTCAGTATAATACTTTGAAATACAAACTTGTTTGAGTAAAAATCAAACCAAGTTACAAACATTTTGAACTCTTTTTGTGTTATAGAAATTTTACCGAAAACCAAATTCCGTATTTTCCAAAACTAAGATTTTTGAAATGGAAAATCGTTTTGTCCAAAACTCATCCAAATACAAAAACATGATATAGAAACAACTTTTAAGGCATGTTGTATATGGATAAAATCCAATATACATATAAAGATATATATCAAAGTTTTTGACAATAAATCCAAAAACAAGTTTTGTTAAAATACAAAACCTAAATACATGGATAGGCATATCAAAATAAGTTTTTCTAAGTCTATGAAGCATACATGTATATAGATCAAATCTAATATACATTAAATCATGTAAACTTGTTTTGAATCTATCTATTCATGAAATCAAGCTCGGTTAAACCAAGAACCGAAAACCAAAACATGAAACTTAAACAAGTGTGGGTGTTGTGAACTTGAGCATATCACACTATCTAATCTTTAACAATGGATCTAAAAATATAAACTAAATAATGTACCGAAGTCTTCTTGTAGAGCTCCGTCTCCAAGTCGACTCGATCCAAACGTGATCCACCGAGCTTGACTCCAACCGAGTGCTAGATATGAACTTGACGTTCAGGCTCTTGAATCACCACGTGCAAGCTCCAAAACTCCTTTATTTAAGCTAATCACCTACTAATATCTTGGTAAAATATCTGAAACTAAACATCACAAGATTATTAGTAAACTATAATTACACGAGTTAATCATCATCAAAACTAGAGTGGAAGGCCTCAGGGCCAACAATCTCCCCCTTTTTGATGATGACAAAACTTATGGAGTTATATATGCATGGATTAAATCTTTGTTTATCAAAGATTTAGACTATTTTTGTAAGTTGGAAATATTGGCTTAAATGAAAACTAGTACTTTTCTAAAACTTGTTTTCCAAACTTCTTCATGATACAAAAACAAGATATTTTGAATTCATTAAAGCATAGTGTGTATGGATATGATCTACTACACAATTAAGATATCTATGTTTTTGACATTAAGCATTAAACATGGTTTTGGTTTCAAAAGACATGTACGTGAGAAACACCAAAAACTAAAATAGTATTTTTCCAAAGTAAAAATCTTTTGTAAAAACAAAACTATCAAGAGTGTGTGTGTGTGTGTATATGTACTTGAGCAATCCACCAACTACTCTATCCTTTACATTTTAACTAAAAAACAAAAATCTTATACCTAGACACAAGTCTTCATCTTCTTGAAGTCTTCTCTTGAAGCCTTCTCATCTTCTTGACTTGGTCCAAACACCGTGCTAGCTCCAAAACTTGACTTTAAATCCTTTGTTGAAGCTATGCACCTACTAAGATCTTGATCATAAATCTGTCACTAATTAAACACAAGATCATTAGTAAACATAACTACATGAGTTGATCATCATCAAAACTAGAGTGATGGGCTTTCGGGCCAACAAATATATGACCCTAAAAACGGAAATATATTCAAGGTAAATGGTCAACGTCTGAAACCATTTTTGGAATCAGTGCCAAAGCAAACGCAACCATGGGTCTTTTTGACCCAATGTATCGGTAACTCTACCTCTCTGTCAGTTCATTTCATGCATTTATACATACATACATACATACATTGGGGACAATGCATGAGATATGTGTAGGGGAGGGTATTAACCTTCTAAGTACTAACCTTCTATACTAACCTTCTAATAAATATATATATATATATATATATATATATATATATATTTATTATTATTATTATTAATGACTAATTGATTAGGGAGCTGTTAACATAACTCACTAACCTCAGGTTATTAACTTAACATAAAAAATATATATATAATAATTTTTTTATTATTAAAAAAATAAAATAAAAATAAAAAAAATAAAAATAAAAATAAAAATATATAAATATATATATAGTTGACAAAGGAGACAATATTTTGACTTATTTTTTGAAGGAAATCCAAGTTAATCTTAAGAGTTAGGAAAATCATGATTAGGATTTCTAAAAACTTGGTCAAAATAAAATAAATTGTTGGTTTTTTTTTAGGTATAGGAGGAAAAATTGAGTAATTAATTAGTCTTAATTTTTACCTTAATGAAATGTGCATTCCTAATACACTTCCACATCTAAGATTCTAAGACAAAGACTCTTGTGCCTCATAAAGAATAAAAAATATATAATAGAGTTCACTAATTAAGCTAGATACATGTGCCTCAAGAAGCATAAGTATTCAAGTCTAAAGGTGATTTTATGATTTAATACCTTGGTTTTGTGGCCTAATTCACTTGAGTCCTTAAGTCTGTGGGGTGTTTTCTCACCCGGTGCCCTAAAACCGATCAGTTTGGGAGCCACCGACCTTAAGCTCGCTACATGGGTGAATTAGAAAGCCTAAGAAAATCAAGAAATATTATCTATATATGTACTAACACATCTAATAGTCAATCAGTTAGGTATGAGGGCCTCAAGAAGCCTTGATACTTATACAAAAAGAAAATTTGATGAGTTATACATAAAAAAAAGGAGAAAATGATAATAAAAAGGCATGAGAGTCCAAGTTAAATAATCTCTAGTAATGATTCACAAGGATGCATATGACTTAGGGTAACGAAAGAGACTATACGAAAATTTAATTTTAATCCTTACCTAAAATTGATAACAAATTATTGTATAAAGACAAAGTTTAAGAATGAATAAAAATGATAATCCTAAAACTTATAGATTACTTAGTTTCTTCAAATGCATTTCAAATATTTCTTTCCCTTTTCAAAATAAAAAAAAATCTCTAACATTTTCCTTTTATGGATTTTGTGGGTGTAATCCGCTGAAAATCCTCACGAGACAACACTCGTCCTCTAGGGGTAACCTAGAGGTTTAACGGCTTATTGCACGTGCTAAGTGTAACCGTGATGCCTACGAAAGTGAGTTAGGATAGATTAGTTTTTCTTTTCTTTTTCTTTTTCTTTTTTTTCATTTTTACTCGAGGACGAGCAAAAAGATAAGTGTGGGGGTGTGATAGGCAGTAAAAAGTGCATAATTATCATCACATTTACCATCATATTTTCCTATTTATTCTTTTATTAAGCACTGCTACTAATATTTTATTGTTTAATGTGTGCAGGCCTTGAGTACTTAAAAAAATAAAGAAATAAAGCACAAATGAAGCCCAAAAGCCCAAGAATCCTACAAGCCCACATGCAGAATTGTAGTAATTTAAAAGCTTCTATCTTATCTAACCTAATCTAAACTTGGATTTTAAATTAATAAATTAAAATCTAGGGGAGGAAGAGGAAGGATAAAATTAGAACTCCTAATTGCTAAGAGAAAGACTTAAACCTGGTTGCTTGCAATACAAAGATAAAGATAAAAGGGGAGAGAACTTAAAGATAAAGAACAAATCCTTTTATAAATTCGGATTTGTGATAACTTCTTCCCAAGTTATCCTGAGTTCTCAAGATAGAAGATTTAAATGCAGAATCCAGAGGGAGGCGCCCAGATGAATGGACCAGAGGATGTCACGCAAGAAAGCGTGCCACGGAAACGCGGCTGTTGACACTTAAAAAAGACAAGATTCTCATTGGTCCGAACGATGTCTAAACTTGTTGACATTTACAAAAACAAGAGACAGACAAGCTGAAGACCAGTTTCCACCCACCTCCAAGGGACAAGGAAGCAGTTCGGACTCCACTGATCCAGCAAGCAGAACAGTGAACCCGGATTGTTTCTAAACAGACCTCAGCAGGTCTAAGATGCTAGCATTTAGTATTACATTAGCCCAAGGAGATAGCCTCGTTTGAGAGGCTAGCATCATCCAGAGCATCGCCAGGAAGCTAACTGATAGCTTCGCCGAAAAGCCTCTTTTCGGACCTCGCCAAGAGTTGCCTCTAGCTCCGCTGTGAGTTCAAAGCGGGCATCGCCGCTATTGGTCTGCTATGGTCAACCTTTGACCAATCAAATCTCCTGATGAGATCGGATCCAATCTGATCAAATCCAATTAGGATTCAAATATGGCAGGTGATTGCCGCAATCTCTTGACTCTCTTGAAACGAGTAAGAGGATCAGAGAAAATCTTCCAACGATATGGAAAGGATCAAAACAAATCAGAAAGATCAACCGACTTGCCCATTTTCTAGCTCCGCAGAAGCTATCCTAGCCTCGCAGCAAGGCTACTTTCCAGATTCAAACAGATTCGGTTCAATCTGTTTCCATATCTTCAAGGGGACGACTATACCCTTGCTCTCCCTATAAATAGCCCGCCAGGGGCACAAGGGGAGGAGGCTTCCAGAGATCGGCGATCAATCAAAGTGGGCTTCTGCTCCCAAATCAATCCTCTGCTGATCAGGAGAATCGGACTTCTTCATAACGCACCGTGCGTTCTCTAATTCAGAGACCTTTCAAGAGAAATACTTCTCCTTTCAGGGTGGCGATACCCTAGCAACCTCTTTTCCTCAGGGAATCTCCGGAACCAGGCGAGAAGGAATTCCTCACAGAAGGCGGTTTTGAGAAGTAACAAGAGGGTTCTACCAATCCTCTGTTCTCTGATTCCCGGAATCAGGCGAGAAGGGAATCTCATCGCTCGCATCGTCAAAGAGACAAAGTGGTCGCGCGCTGACCAGACTCCTATCGGCACATTTTCCCAGAATCTCTGAGGAGATCTACTTGTAATCTTTTTTTAAGAATACTTGTAATTTAGCTCCTCAAACTCTTTTTTTTTGTAAGTTTTTCCCCTTTTGCAAACATAAAGGAAAACAAGATGGCGACTCCGCTGGGGAAAGTATTCTCCTCTGCTGAGAATCAAGTGTCGCAATGCGACGATCAGACCTTCGGGTCTATCTCTGAATTCAACAAAGTCGGTGCAGCCAGAGCTTCTCTGGCTAAATCTTCAAGGAAAGTCTCTGCGGAGACTGAAAAGGTTCCCTGCAAACTTGCTGTGGTGCTCTGGCGCAACAAGGAAGCATGCCCGCAGACCGAGCCCTGCACTCTTGAGAACTTGGTCATCCAGATCGACCAAGGAAGATTTGAAGAAGTCCTCTCTGGGGGTGACCTGACGCTTCGAGCACGGAAGCACAGGAAGGTCTTCACGACCAAGGTTTCAAATCAGAAACCAGAGGCAGAATTTTGCCAACACCCCACAGCCCCGCATGTGGCTATTCAGGTCCTCGTGAACCTAAGCATCTTCCGTCAAGGCGGATATGGAAGCCCAAGCACAAGTCTCCAACCGAGGTTTCCGGTGTAGTCACGCCGAAACTGCGCCTCTCCCGCGAAGAAAAGGGTAAGATGCCTATCTACCCTAACGATGCTGCCAATCATGAAGTCCCGACGGCGATCATACCGTCGCTCAAATCAAAGGCAGCAAAGCCTTCTGACAGCCTCGCTTTCACAAATGGGGCCACCATACCAAAGCATACTCATTGGATCCAAGGCCGCGAGGCTAAGGCCAAAGAGTCATCTAAGGCTAATCCCCTTCGCGGCGGAATAGCGGATAAAACACCTCGGCGTGCTCCGCTCTCTAGTTCATCAAGCACTAGGTTCGCACCTGCTGGCGAATCTAGATCTGAAGCACTATTCAGTGCTAATCCCTTTTGCAGGGATAAGAAGAACGGAGTATCGTCCCATGTACACTTCGAAAAAGCTTCTCTGCGAAGTTATCCAGGCTCTGTTGGGCCTGACCTACGAGAATTCCTGGTAAGCAAGCGGAAGCCGGAGCCCCTCTGAATTACTTTCCCCTGTTGTCAAAGAGGATGCCGACTTGTGACAATCCATTCAACCCGCTGCCGGCTACATCCAACCATGGCTGTATCTCCGCACCGGCAATCGGTGTTTGATCGGTTGTCCGCACATGCTCCTACGAGGCATCGCGGAAGGGGTGCCCCACCAGATCCAATCTCCGCCTCCGTCAATATGACCGGAAGAGGCCGAGAGCGACGCAAGGGGAGTCAGACATCTGATGGTCCCCTTACAGTTCTCCAGATCCAGATTATAATCCAGGCCTAGGCGAGGTCTCGGTACAAGAAGAAGGTGTTTTCCGAAACACCAGATCCAGGGTGGCAATACCCTACAATTACGAGCAACCTTCTTTCTCGACGGCCCTGATCCCGCCATCACCCAGGCGATCACCCCAATCATCTGATGGAGAAGATGAAGACAGCGGGTATGCCTCTTCAGCAACAGTCAGTTCTATACAGACGGACAAAGCATCGGTCAATATGACCGATAACGCCAATGACGACCTTCGTCGGCGTTTGGAAGCTCAGGAGCAGACCTCTAGAACTCAGCAAGAGACCCTGGACAATATTCAACAGATGCTCGCTCAGCTCCTCAGCAACCGGAATGATGATACCGGGAGTAATCATGACGAGGAGGGACATCTCAGCAATGATCCGCCCAAGACGGAGAGATCTAAGGGAGGCTCTTCCCTGGATGCCGAAGTCCTTAAAGGCCTTCAAGCTCAAATTTCATCCCTGGCTCAGAAGGATGAATTGAAGAAAGTGGGGTAGTCCGTCCTTACCCACTGGAATGGGATTCGGTGCCATATCCGCCAAAGTTCAAACCACCAACGTTGCATACGTATGATGGTAAGAGCTCGCCCAATCAGCACATCTACTATTTCCGGTCTCAGACTGGTAATGTCATAAGCAACGACGCCATCATGGCTAGGCTGTTTATTGGCACTCTAAAGGGCGTGGCATTCGACTGGTTCCGAAGCCTCCCTCCAGGTTCTATCAATTCCTGGATTGACCTAGAAACTCGGTTCCTCTCTCGCTTCTATGAGGACGACACTGAAGTGACCATGGACAAGCTCCTCTCCACCGTGCAGAAGAAGGGCGAATCTGTCCGTGACTACATTGAGCGGTTCAGAAACTTATCCTTAATGTGTCCAGCAGGGATGCCGTTACCCATGCTCTTACAGACATGCAGGCACAACTTCTTGGATCAAGTAGAAGTTCGCATGGGGGCTGTCAAAGCCCACACTTGGAAGGAATTGGTCGAACAAGCTGAGATAGCTGAGAAGTCGGCTAAAAAGTTCGAGCCATCCGCCCCCAGAGGCAAATGGGGTACGAACAGCAAAGGACGCGGCGACCCGCCTCAGTCTTCCAAGCTAAGGGGAAAGAGATTATGTCCGTAGAGTTATCCGGAGACGTGCAGTCGAAGGCCAAGAAGAGCGGCTTCAACAATCAGGAGCCCAAGTTCCCTCCAAAACAGTACTCCTTCAGAGATGATCAGGTGGTCATGATATTCCACCTGCTCCACAAAGGGAACAAGCTGAAGCTGCCGGATGCTCGACGTCCTGATGAGATAGGGCGCACAAACGACCCCAAATACTGCCTCTATCATAGGATGATTCACCATCCTACTGACAAATGTCATGTCCTCAAGGACAGGATACAAGCCCTGATTGACGCCGGCGTCCTCACACTGAAGACGGAGCAGAAGAAAGTCACTGCCAATATGGTGGCCCTTGAATTCGGCACAGCCCAAAAGGTCATGGTTCCTGACGGGACCTATCCAGCCCCCACACCGCGGTTGGAAATCAAACATTCTTCAGCCATAGCTAAAAATGACAAGGGTCTCGTTCCCTTGACATTGGAGACAGGGGAAGTTATGTGGATACACCCTGACCTCGTCCAAGACGTACAGCGGACGTCAAAGGACTCCAGCAAAAAGGGCAAGCCCTGCAATGTCATCTCTGTCCTGCCAGATGATGACAACCTTACTTCGGCTTCCCTCAGTGACTCAGAAGGAGAAAAGCGTGCTTGCACAGCGCAGGCAGATGCGCCTCAACAGACGGGCACCCGGTCTGGAAAATCATACTTAAGGCAGTATGACAAGTCTACTGACGAGATACAACAGCAAATGACGTCAGTACCAATGCCGACATCCACTCCAGTCCTGACCAAAGGGAGAGAAAAGCCTAAGGAGGTGCGGTTCGACCATGTGTTGAAGAAACCACCAAGCCAAGGGCTAGACACGCCCTTCCGCTTTGATATATTGGCCCACTTAGCCAATATCCCGGCTCGTATCACAATACACGAGCTCCTGCGTCTCTCCAAAGAGACACGAGAAGCGCTCAGAGATGCTTTGGCCAACTCAGAGACTCTTCTGACATGCATACCAGAGGTCTCTAATCATGACGCCCAGTCTTCTTGCCCAGAATGCCATCATGTACTGTCAAAGATGCCTGCTATTACCTTCACGGCGGAAGATATGCTTCTCAAAGACAACAAGCATGATCGACCTCTGTACTATACCGGATATATCGGTTCAACATGATTGAAAGAGTACAAGTCGATCCGGGGTCTGCACTCAGCATCATCCCCAAAAGGCTCCTCTACTTCCTCGGCATACCACTGTACAGGTTGTCTGCAACCACCACTACAATATACGGTTTTAACGCCGGGAGCAGCCATCCGCTTGGAAAGATTCGGCTCCGCTGCAGAATCGGAAGCTTGAAGTCAGAAGTGACGTGCTATGTCATTGATACTGACACATCATATAACTTGCTGCTAGGAAGACCTTGGATCCATGCCAACTGGGTCGTTCCTTCCACTCTCCACCATGCTTCAAATATGTTGAAGATGATGTGACAGTACGAACTGTCTTCGCTGAAAAGCAACCCTTCAAGGGGTGAAAAACTACTTTACCGATGCCCTCCTGTATCAAGAGGCCGACGGAATGCCTGCAGAGCCATTGCCAGACGATGATGAAAGTGGCAATGAGGCGGATTCAGAATCCGAAACAGGCATGCCAGCCATTTTGATTGGCGAACCAATTACAGCATGTTTCCTCAAAGACCCTCATGTAATACTCCTTCTGATGAAGAAGGTGAATGGGTAATTAATGACAATATTTCTTTGATTATCCTGTGAGTATGCGGTCGATCAAATCCATTATGGATGGCTCTCTGCACATGCCCGTACATAAGCCAAATGCGGCCAGTACATCTATGGAGGTCATAGAAGGGGCTACGCTGGTGGTCCCTCCTTCCAAACAAGTCAGTCGCCGATAATCTTCGGCAGAGCCCGGCCAGGGAGATTCTCAACTACAGACTCAAGCTCAGAGTCGGATGCTCCACAGTTCTTTCATTACGCGCCATCAGCGCGCCATATTATAAAGAAGATGGGTTACAACCTGAAGCAGGGAGGCGGCCTAAACTTTGGAAAGGGAGGCGCAGTCTAATGCGTAATTTTGTCCCGAAAGGGAAGCCTGCAAATTACTATGATAGTACACGCAGGGGGTTAGGGTATGTCACACCCACATCATCAACAACAGTTCAGGTCAAAGGCGATGGATCGATCCCATCACAGTCGGCCTCATCCTCCGAATGGGACTCTGATGTCAGCATAGGAGGGATTTCGAAAGCCTCATGACTTCAAGCAGTCAGTTGGAACCCGCAGAGGTTGCTGATGAGGAACCTTGGGCCCAGCAATTAAGTCTCCAATGGGAAAAACGGTTCGAACTGCGTGAGCCGCCTACTGAAGACAAGGTGACGCAGGTCAATCTGGGAAGTCAAGATCATCCCAAACCCATCTTTATAAGTGAAAGCCTATCACTTATAGAAAAGAAGGAATTGATAATGCTCGTAAAAGAGTATATAGACGTCTTCGCGTGGAGCTATGAAGACATGCCCGGACTCGATCCACAGGTCGCTATGCACCGTCTAAACATCAAGCCTGACGTCAAGCCAGTCAAGCAGCAACAGCGTCGGTTTCGCCCGAACATTATGGAAGCTATTGAGGCCGAATTCACAAGCTCATTGCATGTGGCTTCATTCGGGAGGAGCAACATCCAGATTGGGTGGCTAATATAGTCCCCGTCCTCAAGAAGAATGGCAAAATACGGATCTGCATCGACTACCGTGATCTCAATACGGCCTGTCCCAAGGATGAATTTCCGCTGCCCATCACTGATGTCATGATTGACAACACATGCGGGTTCGAGAGGATGTCTTTCATGGACGGCTTCTCAGGGTACAACCAGATCAAGATGTATCCTGATGACGAGAAGCATACTTCTTTTCGAACGCCATTGGGGGTATACTGCTACACTGTGATGCCCTTCGACTGAAGAACACCGGAGCAACCTACCAGGCGTAATGAGCACGATCTTCCGCGATCACCTCCGGAAGACAGTAGAGTGCTATGTTGACGACATTGCTGTCAAAAGTCGCAACAAAGACGAACATCTTCGCGACCTAAGAACGATGTTCAACATAATGCGGGCTCATCAGCTGAAAATGAACCCGACAAAATCCTTCTTAGGAGTATCCAGCGGCAAATTCCTTGGGTTCATTGTCACATCAAAAGGGATCCATCTGGACCCAGACAAAGTCAAAGCCATCCAGGACATGCATCCACCGAGGAACCTCAAAGAGCTCAGAGGCTTGCAAGGCAGGTTGGCCTACATCAGAAGATTCATTGCAAATCTCTCAGGCCGCTGTCAGCCGTTCACCTGGCTCATGAAAAAGGGTACTGCCTTCATATGGGACCAAGCTTGTCAAGAAGCTTATGAAGACATCAAGAGGTATCTCACAAACCCTCCGGTCTTAGTGGCCCCTACATCAGGGAAACCATTCTTGCTTTATGTAAAAGCTCTGGACTATTCCCTCGGCGCCCTCCTCGCTCAGAAGGACGACAATGGCCACGAGCAGGCCATTTATTATCTGAGCAGGACTTTCATAGGAGCGGAATCTCGCTACAATCCTATTGAGAAAGAGTGTTTAGCTCTCGTCTTTGCCGTTCAGAAGACACGGCATTATTTGGTTGGCCAAACCATACATGTCATCTCCAGGGTGAATCCTTTACGTCTTCTTATGACGAAGCCAGGTCACTAAATTCAAGATTGGCTAAATGGGCACTTCTGCTGTCTCAATACGACATGACCTTTATTCCTCAGAAGGCGGTCAAAGGCCAAGCCCTTGCGGAATTCTTGGCTGCTCATCCAGTTCCGGAGCATTCAAAACTTCACGAAGACATCCCTGATGAAGTCTTCGAGTCTAATGCAACCTCAGCAGAGGAAGTGTGGCAGATGTTCTTCGACGGAGCATCGCGGATGGGCCCCAAAGGAAAGATTATTGCTAGAGTGGGGGTTGTGTTCATCTCCCCACAGGATCATATCCTTCCCAGAGCATTTTCTTTGACAGAATCATGCTCCAACAATGTAGCAGAATACAATGCTCTGCTCATCGGTCTCCAGCTTGCCCATGGAATGGGGGTACGCTACCTCGAAGCTTACGGCGATTCAAAGCTGGTCATCAGTCAAGTCAAAGGCGAATATGAAGTCCGCCATGAGGACTTGGTGCCTTACTATCATACAGTCATCAAATTGGCTAGCTTATTTGAAGGCTTCTACATCGGGCATGTGTCCCGATCTCAAAATACCAAGGCGGATGCCCTCGCTGCATTAGCGACGACGCTAGCCTTACCGGCCGACACCGAGTATCACCTCACGTCGCAACCCGGCATCTCGTATGCTCCAAGCATATGCTAAGGATCCAAGAGGTCCATATATCTCCGTGGATCCTGAGCCGAGGGATTGGCGCTTCCCTCTCATTGATTACGCTCTGCACAGATTGCTCCCAGACGATCCCAAAGAAGCGGCGTCCATCAGACGAAGGTCGCTCCGTTTCTACTATGATCCCACTTTGAAGACACTCTACCGTCGCTCATATGATGGTGTCGTCCTCCTCCGTTGCCTTTCCCATTCAGAGGCACAGGAAGTGCTTAAAGAAGCACATGATGGCATTTGCGGAGCTCACCAACCGGGTCCAAAGCTTAAAGACAGGCTGCACAGACTTGGGTACTACTGGCCGACCATGATGGCCGATGCCACCCAATATGCACGAAGGTGTAAGGCGTGCCAGGTCCATGCAGACTTCATACACCAACCTTCGGAGTTGCTCCACCCTACTGTTGCTTCATGGCCATTTGAAGCATGGGGAATCGATGTCGTAGGGCCAATCAGTCCCTCTTCGGCAAGAGGTCACCGGTTTATCCTGGCAATAACCGATTACTTCTCAAAATGGGCAGAGGCCATACCGTTGGCCGAAGTCAAAACCTCCAATCTGGTTAGCTTCATCAAACACCATGTCATCCATTGATTTGGTGTCCCCAGGCGAATCATCCACGACAATGGTCCTCATTCATAAGCCAAGGATTCTATCGGTTCTGCGATAAATACCGAATTCAGAATGTGGCTTCAACCGCCTACAATCCTGCCGCCAATGGCTTAGCAGAAGCATTCAACAAGACGATCATCAAGCTGCTCAAGAAGTTCGTCTCCTCGAATAAGCGAGATTGGGACGAAAAGCTGGGTGAATGTCTCTGGGCTTACCGGACTACGGTTCGGACACCGACAGGCAATACGCCTTTCTCCCTGGTATATGGGTGCGAAGCGGTCATCCCATTGGAAATCTAGGTGCCATCATTGCGGGTAGCCTTGACTACTAAGATGACATCAGAAGACAATGATCGCCTGCGTCTTCAAGAGCTCGAAGCCCTAGACGAGAAGCGGCTCCAACCTCAGCAACACATCGAGCTATATCAGGCTCGGATGTCAAAAGCCTTCAATAAGAAGGTCAAGCAGAGAGTCTTCCAGAAAAGGAGACTGGTCTTAGCCGTCAGACGACCGATGATTATGACGCACAAGACCAAAGGCAAATTTCAGCCTAAATGGGAAGGACCATTTGTGATAGAAACAGTCTATTCAAACGGGGCATACCGCCTTATGACTGCAGAGGGCGACCTACTCATGATGCCGATCAATGGCAAATTCTTAAAGAAGTATTATCCTAATCGAGGATCCTTCTCTCGATCAAGTTAACATTACACCTCTGATCGAGGTCTCCGTGTTCGAAGCACGCACAAAGAGAGCCTTTCTCTTCCTCCAAGTGAGGTCATACAGCTGAAAACCAACTGGGACCTGGCCGTGCACCAGTTATCCTAAAAGACAATCGAGGTTGTGCAGACATCAACCTGATAATCTGACATCCTTAACGATTAAGGATAGAGGAAAATGTTGGCCTTTAAGCCCAACATGAGTCCTTGACAACTCATCATGCTGAGGGGAATAGCATGGCTAGCCCAACTCAAATGGTAGTTGGTAAAGGCATATCAAACCCGTTGACAGCTGAGGGTTTGCTAAAATCCTAAGGGCCTGTTCCCACTTGATTCCCTCTCCAGAATCACTTACCAATTCTCATCCATAGAATGGTAAGACCACATATTCCGCTGTGACGTTAACATTAAACCTATGACAGCAGTCCCCTCATTTCTCCTCGTGAGAACGAGACCTCCAAAATCACCTACCAATTCTCATCCATAGAATGGTAGGACTACACATATTCCGCTGTTACGTTTAACATTAAACCTATGACAGTGATTTCCTCGTTTCTCCCCGAGAAGACGAGACCTTTTCCAAATCCAACCCGACTTTTGAACTTGGTGGCTTCTCAACCAGTTATGTCATTGCGACCTCTGAACTGGCAGATAGCCAAGTTTCATCTACCATTGAGCTTAGCGTGTCTCAATTGTTATGTCATTGCGACCTCTGAACCAGCAGACAGCTAAGTCTCAATCTTGAGTCCTGTTGACATTTACAAAAGACAGGTCTCGATACTTGTTGACATTTACAAAAGACAAGTATCACCTATTTTGAAGCTTGGTGGCTTCTCAACCAGTTATGTCATTGCGACCTCTGAACTGGCAGATATAACCAAGCCTCATCTAACATTGAGCTTAGCGGTGTCTCAATTGGTTACGTCATTGCGACCTCTGAACCAGCAGACAGCTAAGTCTCAATCTTGAGTCCTGTTGACATTTACAAAAGACAGGTCTCGATACTTGTTGACATCTACAAAAGACAAGTATCACCTATTTTGAGCTTGGTGGCTTCTCAACCAGTTATGTCATTGCGACCTCTGAACTGGCAGATAGCCAAGTTTCATCTACCATTGAGCTTAGTGGCGTCTCAATTGGTTATGTCATTGCGACCTCTGAACCAACAGACAGCTAAGTCTCAATCTCTAGCCCTGTTGACATTTACAAAAGACAGGCCTCATACTTGCTGACATTTACAAAGGCAAGTATCTTCACTCTAGCCCCGCAAAGGGCTGACCTCGAGACTGGCGACGTCCCATTCGGTTATGTCATTGCGACCTCTGAACCAACAGACAGCCATACCTCATTATCCAAACAAACAAGACGACAAAAGAAAGAATTTTTATTAATTCAAAAGGATGGATACATGGAGGAGCCTATAGGCGTACATGATAAGATCGGATCCGATCTCCGAGCGAAGCTAGCCTCGTCCTCCTGTCATCAGCGGCCTGGGCCAGCGCCTGTGATCTCAGCTCAGCCTCATTGAATCCACCGCTTGAGCCAGACGAGCTTCAACCTCCGCCAAAGTCGCCCTCTGTGACGACTCCCGCCGTGCTAATTCCTCGCTTTGAGCCCTAAGCTGCTCAAGCCGCGCAGTCTCTTCAACGCACCGGTGTAGCCTTGAATAAGGGAGATTTGCTTTCCTGATCATCTCCTCGGCCATCCTAATCTTATCTTCGGCATCAGAAGAGCACTGGTGGAAGCGTCAATTGCACTCCCAACCTCTACTTGCTCTGTCTCCAAGGACTTCAAGTCAGAGGAGATAGCCTCAGCGGCCTCTTGAGCAGCAAGCTGAGCTTCGCGCCTTTGCGCGACAAGATGTGTAAGCCGCTCATCAGCTAAAGACGCCGGGTCGGAACGATGGAGATGGCGCCACTCCTCTACGTCCTTCTCAAGGTTATCCACCAGAGTTCTAGAGCAGAAGCCTGGTGATACCCCTCAAAGTCCCGGATACACTCAATGCCACGGGAGAGGACCATCTTCAGCTTCGAGAATGGCACAGGCAAGCCCTTCAAGACTAGACTGATAGTCTGCTCTAAATTGTTATAGAAGTTGTCGACCAGATTACCGATGAAGTCATTCTCAGCTTCATCAACCCTTGAGACAACCTCGGAGCAATCTACCATCCCAGTCGACACCGCCACAGAAGAAGAAGCGGGAACATCGACAGCAGCAGGGCAAGCCAAAGGTGACCTCGGCGGAGTCCTCAGCGACACCAGCACGTCAGCCACCGCGGAGGTAGGACTGGCAACTACCTCTGGAGCAACAGGCTCAACCACCTGAGTTGGGGAGGCGGGCTGGTGATCACCCTCAACTCCATACTCGCCGGCATCTCACTCGGGAGTAAAGGCATCTGTGGGACTGTCGTCTCCACAACCCCCGACCTCTCAGTTGTCATGGGCTGATAAGAGGGGGGTCGCCATACAACGCGTCCAACACAGCAGCATCCGACGCGGTCGAAGCACTCGACTCGCCCTCTAACCTCTTAGGAGGACCCTCCGCTTCCTTCGAAGCTGATGCACCTTGGGGATGAATACCTGCAACAAAACCAAGGTCAAAAAGGAGACGCAGCAAACAGCGAAGACCAAGAGATCGTAGTCATACCGAAGGCCGATGTCACCTCGTCAGCCACATCGGAATCCAAGGGTCCCATCGGAAAGTTCTTACCAGACTCGACGTAAATGGCCGGCCCGCTGTCGCCCGCCGAGTCCCCTGCAGACCACTCAACAGAGCTTGATTCCACAGGACTTCCTTTGGAGGTCCCAACACCCGAAGGACCGACATCAGCTGCGCCACTCCCAGACTCTTGCGAGTGAGCGGAAGAGCTGGCTGCAGCCCTATAGGTGAACAGGGGATCGTAGTGTTCCCTTGCTCTCCAACGGCCTCAGCTCCTGCAACAAAAAGCAAATGATGAGTTATTTAAAGTGCGCTGAAGGCATATTAGATGGGGCCAATCTTACCAGTAGTCGGTTCAGCAACCGACGGCTCAGCCACTAATGGAGCAGCAGAAGGAAGCGCAGTAGAGGGTTCGCCCTCTACCACAATTGTAGGAGCATGGCGACGGGGCTTCTTCGCCAATGACTTCCTATGGGATCCACTCCCACGTTTCCTCTTGAAGTGGACATCAGAATCCTCTTCTTCCACTTCTTCCACATGTCGTGGGGGAGCTGTCCCACTACACCAGAACCGGCTTCACGAGTATCGGCTTCATGGGCATCAGCCCTCGTCTCTGCCTCAAAGCGAGGGCTCCCCCGCATCAGAAGCCTCGCTGTCATCTGCAGCAATGAACTCCTCTATGCCAGGAACACGGACTCGTTTGCCCTCCTTCTTATCAGAAGCCTTCTGCCTCTGCCTCATCCGATGAGAAATTAACTTCACACCCGAACGGTTGCATTAAACCCAGCAGGTGTGGAGTTCGAAGCTGCATACCATTGGCAGAAACACAGGGTCGTCCAAAGGCCGGGATCCCTCAGCGGCGTGCGTAGCCACGCTCCAGTGCCATCCGCGGTGAAGAACCGCCAAGCACGAGCCCCATCAATGAGGCTCCCTATGAAAGCCAGGTCCGGATTGGGTGTGCCCATACAATTGGTCATACCCAAATTGGCGGGCAAACGGCTCGGGACGTAGGGCTCCAGGTAGCAGGTATCCCCACTCCTGTACAGCAAATGCGAGGGCCGGATACAGACCAGCCACTCGAAAACACCCCGACTCATAGGAGACCGACCTGACTCCACATCATGGATTCCTCGTTGTATCTTGCACCCCGCAGGCGAGGAAAACAACGGAACAGGCTATAAGCGTCATAACGACGCACTAACTTACGGGCCTCGGCCACATAAGTTTTTCTGCCACGAACGCCTTCAAAGCGACGGAGAAGCGCCGTTTGAACACCCTGCGGAGGGTCTTCCCAGCTCCAATCAAACTGGGGCAGTGCAAGGCGAACCACGCCATCAAGTAGGTGTATGGTAAACCTACCCTAGGATTGGGTCCGTCACAAGGCAGGACGGCACCCTTCCCTCGCCTTGACGCCATTGGCCTGCAGAAAGCCTCCGTCAGTGCACGAAGGCCCCTCTGAATACAACACACCATGGCCGGGAGAAGAACCCAGACGGTGGCCATGGACCAAGCAGACGGCAGGCAGCAGCACATTCGGGTGGACGATGTCACCCGAGAAGAAGGCACGACACACTTCTTTAACCAGATGGTTAAGAAGCAGGCCAGCAACGCCTTGCGAGACATAGGCCGACGGGCCTGATGGTGAAAGCTCCGAAGAACATCACCCTTCCTGAAAGAACCATCATCTTCTGCCATGACGATGTCCTTTTCAGCATGCACCTCCATCCTTGCCAAGATGTCTTCTTCAGCAACTCCGTAATGAGCTGCCTCAGGCGCACTAGTCATATCCGGGAACAAGTAGTTCCCCCAGCTCTTCAAGCTCTTCGAGCTACCCTTGCCACCAGCGTGGATGCTGGAACAAATGTGCAAGTGGCACATCAATTCCCGATATGTCTCAAGCAAAGCAGGCTCTTGCTTCTCCAGGAGAGCCAACTCCGCCTCACAGGGAAAGTACTCTTCGTACGGAAGAGACCCGAAGGGCAAAGCAGAGATCTCCTGCATCTCGTGCAGGGCCATGCCCAACTCACCAACCGGGGTGAAGAAAGTCCCCGAGGCCGGGCAGTACAACTCAAGGATGGCATAGAAGCACGCCACCTTCATCTCATGCCGTAGCAGGTCGCCCTGACGGCCTCATGGAGGTTTAACCTCTCTAAGTCCCCCTCAAAATGAGTGAGGATATAGTTGGTCAACTCCGCCCACCACGACCTAGGAGGGTGGACCCAACCGGGAGTCCTGAAATCGGTGGCAGGGTAGTTCCCGTCAACTTCGCAGAACTGAGCGCCAAAGGTCGGCGCCGCAGCTGGGTTCTCTCCTACTGGAAGGTCCCGCGATACCTTCCCAGGGTATAGCCCCATTATGCTACGAGGATGGCCCGCCCTCGAATAGCCGGACTGGAATGTCAACCTCCTGACACTTACAAACTCGGCATTTAGGCTCACGCCCCACGCCATCTTCCTAGCCTGAGTCACGCTCGCGAAAGAAGACAAAGCAAAATGCCGCTTAGTGGACGGGAGATAGAATCTCTCGCCGTCCAACTGGAAGATCCACTGGCCCTCACCGGCCTGCAGCTGGCGATCGGGATCAGGTGCAGCATCCCCGAACATGAAGTCAGGCTTTCTGTAAGCCTGATGGTCGATATCTTCAAGCGGAGCCGTAGTCAAGATGCTCTGCATGGCCTGCGGACGACCGTCCTGGATGAGCGTATCCCGTACAAGGGAGCTCGGCTCGCTGAACAATGAAGCCTGCCCACAGAACTGCAGGCTGATGTTTCCGCCTGCTCGACTGGCTAGACCGAACAGACTGTTCTGGAGGCCGGAGGCGTAATGTACTGCAAAAACAGAAATGAGCTATGATTAGTTCACCAATCAAGTGGATGCGAAAGCATAAAAACTCACTAAGGCATAGCCTCGCCCAGCAAGCAGGGCCTGCAAGGCGATAGCTTTGAAAAAGCTTCGCTTCATGGATAAGACTGCATCTTTGCAGAAAATATCCAAAGCGCCAACTTCGCTTAAAGCAGGAGTGGCATAGCCCTAAGGGCTGACGCCATCAAAAGGACATCATGGTCGACAGTCGTCCTTCGTGGCCACGACTGAAGGAACAGACCCATATCCTGTTCCTCAACAGGATGGAGACTGCCCAAGCAATGGCTTCCTACGGAAGCCTAAAAGAAGAACTGTTCAGTTCTTATTTCCCTGGTGCAAGGAAAATAGGGAAGTTCAGGGAAACGAGTTCCCTAATGAGGATAGATCCCATTCGATCGTCCTAAATAGCCAAATGGCTGGCTCCAAGGAAAGAGACCTCGGTCTCCAATCAGACAGGAAAATTCCTTACCGGTGACTGGTCGCTCGATGACCGGAGGAGGAAGGCCCTCCGTCGCAGAAGTCGCTGCTTCCTTACCCGCTCGTCTTTTGGGCGCCATTAAGAACTGCAAACGTTCTCGAAGTACTCTGAAGTAAAGGAGGAAGAAGGAGAGGAAAGACAGAAATTTCTCTGAAAAAGGAGATCTTTTCCATGTTCACCCGATCGGGCCTTTATAGGCCAATCAGCGCCTGAAACGAGGCCTCGAAAAAAGGCCCATGCCGCCATTTCGAATTAATTCAAAACAGCGCCCGAAGCGCCTTCCCGAGAAGCGCCGGTTCAACTCTACTAAGAGTTAAACTTCGCACTAGTGCAAAAGTGCGGACTTCGCACAGTCCTTCAAGGGCTTCGCCGAGAGGCCTACCTTAGCCCTCTAAAAAGCGTGCTGCTCGCGGTACACACCAGTCTCGCGAAGATCATTCGAAGGAAAGACTATGTCCTTAGCTCCGCACACAGTCCAGCCCAGCAATGGCCGAACTCCCAATGAAAGTAAGCAAAAATCAAATGAACAAGAGAAGAACTTTCATTGATAGAAAGGGTACATTTGATATTACATCAAAGTTATGTTTTATATAACACACCAGTTGCCTAACAAGGTCATTTGCATAAAGGCATACAAGCGGTTTTATCTGCTCCCAGGCCAGACCAACGGGACAGGAAGGGCCTTCCTCCTGCATAAGACCATAATCAGTGGTGCCGCAAGGACATGGTCATTTTTCTCCACAAAAATGGCAGATCTTGCTAGGCCATTTTTGTTGAAGCCTGGCAATAAAACCTATCGCCGCCAACACGATAGATCACGTATAATGGGAATTGCAGTGGTACCAGTAATCTAACAGGCGCGATATCCGCTTTCCTGAAGTGGACCGCCCCCAAAGGCCACCAAGTTGAAAGTCGGCAATGATGCTGGCGATCCCACAGGCGACGCCCATTATCTTGAAGCGGATCCTCTCTGATAAAGGCGACGGCCAGCCTCACCTCAGAACGAATCATCTCGGATAAGAGGCTGCCAACAGCCCCTGGGACGCGCATCCCGCTGCCCCGAATTGTTCCTCCTTCTTAAAAGTAAAGCTTCAACCGGGGAAGCATAAGGCAATTTCATGATTTCTTCCATCAAGTTACCAGACTGGCAAAACATAGCTCACTGCAAGGCAAATTGGAGCAAGTTAACAGTCAAGCACAGAAAAGCCGCAAAGATATTAAGTCAGATTCTTGGGCGGCAAAGCAATCCGACTTCAGCAGAGGACAAGCTCCGCCTGCACAGCAACTAATGGACTAGCTCGGCAAACGCCAAGTCCTAGCCTCACCTCTATGGCAAAGTCAGACACAGTCTCAACATTCACCAATATGGCAAGACTGGCTCAACCCTTTGAAGAGACCAAGTCCTAAGTTCTGCCTGTGTAGCGGACTCAACTTGCAATGATCTTTCTGTGATCAAGTCAGAATGATAGCTTCACTGGGAAGCTATGCCAAAATTCTTCTCTGCAGATCAGGCAAGTGCAAGATGAAGATCAAGGGAAGCTAATCCCTGAAGCAGCTGTCAAAGGGAGATGAATCCCCTAAAATCGGTGAAGTCGTTGAACGATCAAGACTTACTGGTCCTTGGCTGGTTAGACAACCAGAGTGGGCTTTCCCACTAATTTAGAGATCTGAGTATCTCTCACAACCAAGAGAAGAGAAGGAAGGCAAAACATTTCTCTTCAGAGGACCTCAAGTGTCCTATTTATAGGCCCCATGGCCTGAGCACTCTCACCCCAAGCGTGGAAGCACGAGCGCATTCAAGGCATTTATTGCGCCTTGATGGAAGGGACGGTTTCCCCTTGGAACCGTGCAGGGAGAAAACGTCTCCCTCATAAAAGGCACTTATGGCGCCTTGAAGAAAGGGAGTATCCTCCCTTGAAACGTGCAAATCGAGAACATCTCCCTCGATTGGCGCGAAGAAGGAATGATCCTCCTCGTAACCCCCCACGGCAGTTGGCTTTGAAAAGGCAACAGGAGTTCCAAAGCGAACTTATTTCTTGAAGCCCAGATGCGGAGCTACCCCGACGCGAAGCTACTCGCGGATCAGTGCAATTCTTCGGCGAATTCATCCCAAAGCAGGATTGAAGGCGAAGCTGAACTCAACCATCATGGCGACGTTCATACTCCACATACTATCACAGCAGTTCAAAGTGTTTCGGAGTCTGAGCTATTGCAGACTCTCGAAACTTTGAAGGGGTCTTGTTGACACTTAAAAAAGACAAGATTCTCATTGGTCCGAACGATGTCTAAACTTGTTGACATTTACAAAAGACAAGGGACAGACAAGCTGAAGACCAGTTTCCACCCACCTCCAAGGGACAAGGAAGCAGCTCGGACTCCACTGATCCAGCAAGCAGAACAGTGAACCCGGATTGTTTCTAAACAGACCTCAGCAGGTCTAAGATGCTAGCATTTAGCATTACATTAGCCCAAGGAGATAGCCTCGTTTGAGAGGCTAGCATCATCCAGAGCATCGCCAGGAAGCTAACTGATAGCTTCGCCGAAAAGCCTCTTTCGGACCTCGCCAAGAGTTGCCTCTAGCTCTGCTGTGAGTTCAAAGCGGGCATCGCCGCTATTGGTCTGCTATGGTCAACCTTTGACCAATCAAATCTCCTGATGAGATCGGATCCAATCTGATCAAATCCAATTAGGATTCAAATATGGCAGGTGATTGCCGCAATCTCTTGACTCTCTTGAAACGAGTAAGAGGATCAGAGAAATCCTCCAACGATATGGAAAGGATCAAAACAAATCGGAAAGATCAACCGACTTGCCCATTTTCTAGCTCCGCAGAAGCTATCCTAGCCTCACAGCAAGGCTACTTTTCAGATTCAAACAGATTCGGTTCAATCTGTTTCCATATCTTCAAGGGGATGACTATACCCTTGCTCTCCCTATAAATAGCCCGCCAGGGGCACAAGGGAGGAGGCTTCCAGAGATCGGCGATCAATCAAAGTGGGCTTCTGCTCCCAAATCAATCCTCTGCTGATCAGGAGAATCGGACTTCTTCATAACGCACCGTGCGTTCTCTAATTCAGAGACCTTTCAAGAGAAATACTTCTCCTTTCAGGGTGGCGATACCCTAGCAACCTCTTTTCCTCAGGGAATCTCCGGAACCAGGCGAGAAGGAATTCCTCACAGAAGGCGATTTTGAGAAGTAGTAAGAGGGTTCTACCAATCCTCTGTTCTCTGATTCCCGGAACCAGGCGAGAAGGGAATCTCATCGCTCGCATCGTCAAAGGGACAAAGTGGTCGCGCGCTGACCAGACTCCTATTGGCACATTTTCCCAGAATCTCTGAGGAGATCTACTTGTAATCTTTTTTTAAGAATACTTGTAATTTAGCTCCTCAAACTCTTTTTTTTGTAAGTTT